>JAGFMK010000199.1:0-55580 GCA_021030975.1 Lichenothelia convexa | reverse complement strand
GTGGAGGGGGTTATGGGTATGGTGGTGGTGATGGTGGTGGTAGTGGTGGTGGAGGGTTGGAGAGGGGAGTGAGGTTGGCGTGATGCGTTCATTGGAATAAAGGGTGGAAAAGGGAATAGAGAGGGAAGACTGACACTGGTCTTGGATAGGCTACGCACTTGCTTTTGGATTTGAGGAGTCAGCTAGCGACATGATGGGGATAGGGCTTGGGTATCGGACTGGGGTGCGTTTCTTTCAAGCGTTGCATGTCCCGTATGGTCGCGACATATTCAGCGTACCATTGTAGCCATATTTCGGTCTGACAAGTGTGCACTCCAGCATCAACTGTACCTAGTAAGGTTGGTGTCTAAATGATATTGCTGTCCAAATTGCACGACGTCCGCTTACGCACAGCTTACCTCGCCTGTCGCGTACGCATTGAAGCCGGTTGGGTAGGAAGGGAGGAAGGGAACACGTCGGCATAGACAGCAGTGGCGCTGATGGTAGTAGTTATGCGTTCAACTATCTTTCGTTGGTTATAGGGCTTTCAGTAAGTGACGAAACAGTGGTCACTGGTAACTACCTTACACAAAGACGACGCTGAGCTAGTGGTTCTCAAACATCATCATATATCTCCATACACTTGTTGCAAAATATGGCTCATTAATTTCCTCAGGGGGTTGCCCGGCTAATGAGCTTTCCGTATGTTCCCATATGCGAATACATCCTACATCCAGATCAGATTTCCCTAAAGGGCGAGCACGACTATAAGTAGGCTGGAGGACGCTCGAAGTTCAGATTACGATGTTAAGACAGAGCCTGCCCTCTGATTGCCAGTCACGTCCCGTTGCACGCGCTTGCCGCTGATGGTGAAGGCACTGGAGGTCCCCCGGTGAATTTTTCCTTGAGGTCTGTTTAAAGGAACTTGCTTAAACGGTCGATCTGGCTTCGGTCGCCACGTGACTGCTGCCGAATTGATCACGACGTATATTACCGACTGGACCGAAAAAGAGTGACTAAGAATCATATATACAGTTTTCCAGGTTTCTCAAAAGAATGACAAAACTCCTATATACACGATTTGCCAAAAGAGTGACTAGGCATATTTACAGTCTCCTTACAGGAAATGACAGACTCGCATGGTGCTCCAGCAATCTTCAGCAACATGCTTCGACCCTTCCTCGCCCATATTTATAAAGAATGTAAGGAATTTGTAGCCGGCAATCGCCGGATTACAAATTCCGGAAGACTCCGACGTTGATGATGTACTCGAACCCCAAGAGCTCCTTCGTCCACTAGTCGTGCCCGTAGAAGGGAAAGCTAGACGAGACGCTTCGTTGGCTTGGGAATATCTAGCTAGGCGGAGCAACAACTTCCGCGTTCCCAATGCACTGCTGCGAGCTCTGTTCCCACAAGTCAGCCTCATCTCCCATGACTCTTCATCAACCTCCCCAGGGTAGTAGTTTTTGAACTTACATTATTAGCATTGCAGCACACAACCGTATTCGAGCACTGCGAGCTTGCGCCCATGGCATAGCAAGTACTATAGCTTCCATCCGCTGATCCGCCGGTGCAGCAATACGGGGAAGCGCCATTGCCGCAGGAGTTTGACTGGTTGACGTTGGTTTGGGTTGGCGTGGCGGGCTTGGTGGGAGTGTTTCGGGAGGAGGAGGTGACGGTGGTGGTGATTGTGCGCGTGATGGTGCTGCCGCTGCCGCTGCCGTAGCAAGAAGCGCTGAGCGTTGATGTGTATGTCGATGTCGTGGTTATGGTTGATTGAGGCGAGGCTGGGCCGACATTGACGGTCGTGGTGCTGATTGAGGTGGTTGTGCTTCCGGGAGCTGTGATCGTCGAGCCTGGTGCGGTGCTGGTAATCGTCTGGTATTGCGTGAGAGTGCTCTGAGCCTGAGCAGACTGTGTGACAGTGATAGTGCTCTGGGCCTGAGCAGACTGTGTAACAGTAATAGTGCTCTGAGCCTGAGCAGACTGTGTAACAGTAATAGTGCTCTGAGCCTGAGCAGACTGGGTAACAGTAATAGTGCTCTGAGCCTGAGCAGACTGTGTAACAGTGATAGTGCTCTGAGCCTGAGCAGCTTGGGTGACAGTCTTGGTGTTTTGGATTGTGCTAAATGAAGTCACAGTCTGTCCAGGGGCGTTGACAGTGCTGAATGAAGTAACGGTCTGTCCAGGAGCAGAGACAGTTGAAGTAACAGTCTGTCCAGGAGCGTTAACAGTGCTGAAGGAAGTAACAGTGCTTCCAGGAGCGTTGACCGTGCTGATTGAAGTCACAGTGCTTCCAGGAGCGTTGACCGTGCTGATTGAAGTCACAGTGCTTCCAGGAGCGTTGACCGTGCTAATCGACGTGACTGTACTTCCAGGAGCAGTGACAGTCTGTCCACGAGCAGAGACAGTTGAAGTGACAGTCTGGCCAGGGGCGTTGACAGTTGAAGTGACAGTCTGGCCAGGGCCGTTGACAGTGCTAAACGACGTGACTGTACTTCCAAGAGCTGTGACAGTTTGTCCAGGAGCGTTAACCGTGCTGATCGAAGTTACAGTCAGTCCAGGAGCAGAGACAGTTGAAGTAACAGTCTGTCCAGCGGCGTTGACCGTGCTGACGGAAGTCACGGTGCTTCCAGGAGCGGTGACGGTTTGTTGTTTGGTTTTGGTAGTGGTGACAGTGGTCTTGCACGAAGCCGAGCTTCCATATCCGCCGTAACCATCATTCTCAGCCTTTGGTACAGCAGACACAAGGCCAGCGCTGAGGAGCAGCCCGAGATTGATGATGGAGAGCTTCATGTTGGGAGGTGCAATGGGCTGGAAGGCTCACGGAAGATATTAATGAATTTTGAGAAGAAGGTCAAGGTATGTAGCGAGTGTGTGACCGAAGTCTGGATTGATCAAGTCGAAGATGGTATCTTGTCTTGTGTAGAATGAAATGCAGGAGGAGAACGTGGTCGTTCTTATACCTGAATTGAGATCTAAAAATATCACCTGTGGCGAAAAACCTTGGAAACCCGGCAATCTTCCTGACTGGGGTTCTGCTTCCAATGGTGAGGACCATTATAGCAATAACAATGTGAGCATGGAGTGATCGGCTCACAATTTCTGCGTTCATCATTCGATGGAGTATTCAGAGGGGCCTCAATTGGTCCACGTCACTCCATAGCGGCAGCCTCTTTCTTCAGAAAAACAGCGCGTTTGACGATCTAGTGACTTTACGACCTTGAATTTTCCATCTGAGGGCTACAAAATCTGGAGATCTTCAACTTCCAGGTTTTTGCCATGCTATTAAGTTACAGTCTTCCAGATATTACAGGCCAGCACTCAGGTTCACCTTAACGGCTAGATGCATTGATTAAATCCCTGTCTTGAAGATTGGCTTCAAGACTCGCCAGGCTGGATGTTGACAACAGCTTCCTGCCTTGTTTGTGACACCATGGGAGCATAGGGGAAGTTTAGAGCTATTGGTGGAGGTGTGAGCCCTACGACAATGTTCACGTCTCCATTGGTCCCGTATATCGCTCCAGATCCACCGTCCGTGGGATCGACCCCATGCTGCGGACGACGCTAATGTTCGATGATGAGCAGCTAAACTTACACGCCATCATCGCACTTTCTGATTACCAGTACATGGATGCAGGCTGTTCTAATTAAGGTACCACCCGTCGCCACAAAAGGGGCTCCTGGTAATGGCGTATCGCTGTTTCAAGTTTAACTGAACCACGACTCGGTCGCCACAGCATGCCGTACTTTGGCCAGTCACTCCGTAGGACTGGAAAATCGAGGAGACCAGTTTCATGACGATCTCGTATCCAAGGCGTAGCGGTGTCGCGCGAAGGCCTGACAAGCTTCTTATTTGCAAGTCAGGAAGTAGCCACTTACAGAATAAGCAATCGGGCCGCCTCCGCTGGGGAGCACTCACCAATGCAGTCACGTCATATTGCATAATGCACCGCAGCGCGATACCTGGCTTCGCGAGCTTTCTGTTTTGTCGGTTGGGACGGGGCGTTCAGATTTCTGCAATACACTTCAACGTTTCTGGTGGCTAAAACAGTCGTGGAAGATCACTTCCAACGACTTAGGAACTGGAGCATAGCAAGGATGCTATAGTAATTGGCGACTTTTCCATGGAAGACACAGAGCCAGCTTGGCTTTCCCTTGTTGTCGGAGAGCATCCGAAATCCTTCCAAGTCCACTTAGCCCAAGATCGTATTTTCAGACCGATATTACATTGGTACACCGAGGACTGTACAGAGTACTACATTAGACCACAACCAATTGGGCGAAGAAAGCGAGCAAAGCCAAGCATTGGGCGAGCGCCCCGTGCACTCTCAGGCGAAGGATCACGTCCAAGGTTGGCCGAAATCATAGCTACAATCAAGACATATTCCCGTTGATGCTCTAGGTTCTGAATTATTTTCATGCAGTTTCTCTCCTGAATCTAAATATGGATATATTTTCATATCTTGCATAGACTGGGTCATGAATACGTGGGTGGTTGAGTGGGATTTGGCTATGCTGTGTTGTGCGGCCCCTGGGAGTGCGCTACTGCAAGGGCGGCACGAAGTGATCAACGACCACGTTGGCGATCACCAATTGAGAGCGAGAGTCCCTGGCGTATCCAAGATTAGGCACGGAGCAATTGACCATCAAAGATGTCAGGTACGTCGCGCGTGGTTGTGCGCTTGGAAACTGGTGAATCGACCTCAGATTGGCCAACAACTGTGCCATGATCCAAATATCATAGTACAAACATACCAAAGTATGAAACACTAGCGCATCTCCACGTTGGGGCAGTGCTTGTGGCGATCATTCGCCACCGATCGGCGCCAGGATAATGGCGATCCTTTAGTCGCCCCATGTCGACCCCGGATTTAGGGCGTAAGGTACCAGGCGGTCCCCCAGGCTCTGCTACCAACTAAACGTCTGATAGCATTACTCTGCTGGAATTTATTGCCATAATACATGAACTTGCGCAGAGGTCCACAGAGTATGAATACGTAATACTGAAGGCAGGGCGAAGTATGTACATCTTCTCGAACGAAGCATGCAGTTGCGCTAGGTCCACTCAGACACAGAGAATGCGCACGCCGGGATATGATAGCAGTTCCTATGTCAAACCTATGTGTTCTGAACGAGCTGACCGCTACCGAGGAATTCATCCTGCGTGTTGGGTCCTTGGCCAAGGTGATGCCGAGCGTTCCTTCGTTGTTGACGTGGTCTGAGCGTACTGATTAGAATCATTTGAAGCTCAGTAGACATGCGTTGTCGACGGATCAGTGTCCCGCGTGTCTGGTAAGACAAAGAGAAGGTTCAACACACCGTTTCCTCACAGTAACAGTTCCTTGAGGAGGATATTTGTCGGGAACGCACATATGCGGGTTTATTCTCTGTCCTGAACTGCTCTTACCTCAATGCCAGTCCGGTCTTGTTAACTCGATAGAGGGCTAGCAAGTCCGGAGACTGTGCATTCATCCCGCGGGCCTGGCTGCCTCCGTGTCCCAATGTCGCAGGCCGAGTTATAACCTAAGCCAGGTCAGAATTGACAAGGCAGTGAGGAAGTGCCCTGGACCGAATTTGCGGAGAGAAAGCTGCTTTTCTGCCCCTTTCAAGCCAGACAAAGAAGCTCTCTCCGCAGGCATAAAGGCTAGAGATACGTTGGGCGAATTTCCCGTTTGGAATAGCAGACTGCTGCGGTAATCTGCAACGAGCCTGCTAACTCTCCTGGAGTCGTGAAGATGCGATTGCTTGCATAGCCATCCTTGTGACGCAGAATGTCTCACAGTTCGCCGCTATGAGGATAGTACGAGTCACTTATGGGATGCTGTTCGGACTTCCTCTTCTTGGCAGTATGATACTGCAACTCATTAGCATGAAGTGATAGATGTCACACGACGTTACAAACCTGAAACCCGAAGTTCAAGCACAAAGCTACAATGAGTCCAATGCAGACAACGATCGGTCCAATCACGTTGTCAAAATCTTTTGCACTCCGTTGCCTTATCAAATGCCTTCTGTACATTGTGACTCCCCAGCCCCAGGCTCCAGCGAAAATGGCAATGAGGGTATACACAACGGCCAGAATGCGAGCAATGTAATTGTTTGGCCCTGCAGCATTATACAAGCCCAATCCTAGCGATGCCAACAGAACTGACACATGCTGCCATCTGATAAATGTTCGCTCGTTCGCAAGCCAGACTTTGGGTTCGATTTTGAGCTCGCCTCGGTCTTTGATCCAATTCTCTGGTTCTTTTACTCCTGGCGGTAGGATGACGTTTGGAGCGCGGCGAGACCGGGCGTATTTTGATGTGGAAAAAGTTGGAAGAAATGAGCGGAGTCTGTTGGCTGTGGAAACTCGGACAGGCATTGGCCGCTCCCCTTGTCGGCCATCGTCGTCCGAGTCGGCTTCCTCTGGAATGTTATCTATATCTGTCGCTTTTGCATGGGCAATTGAAGCTCTTCGCGTCATGTCGGCAGTCACTTTGGGGGATTTGCTCATTAAGGGGGAAGAGGATTGAAGGGGCGATCCGATAGGCGAGACGACAGCAGGCTTGAACGCAGAACTAGACTTAACCCTGACGAGGCTGCCCACCGCGAACTCATCCTCAGCGGCCTTAGCTTTCCTTTCTTGTTCTTCTTCCCAAGCCTTTTGAGGGTCTCGTCGGATGTCGATTTCTACTTCGCTGAACCAGAATGGGAAGGTGTTGACGTAGTCTTCAAAGAGCTCAGCCACCCCATGAACGAATTTTGAGAACCGTGGGGCTTCTTTTACAAGGTGCGAAGTTATAAGCTCAGAGACCCATTCCTGTTTCTTTCTGCCTTCCTTTATTCTGATGTCCAGGACGGCGAAAGGAAACCGGTTAATCTCACCTTTGGGGATTTTAGCGAAGGGATATTCCCACTCATCGTCGTCGATATCCCTCCGGTGCCACTCGTCTGGTTTCCTGCACGGCCTTTCTGGATCGAGGGCGTCTTCTCGGATGAACGCTAGATTCGTATCAAGCGATATGCGAACCCGGTCGTCCCCTGGTATTTGGAATGCGGTACGAGTATAATTGGCCCGGAGGACAGGCTCAAGCTCATTGCCCTTGACATATTGTTGAATATCATCAACACTATGTTGAAACTTCTCTGCTTGCTCCGACTCCTCTCCTGAGCGTCCTTGTATCTTCTGCAGAGCTTTTTCCATCTTGTACTCTCCGTTAATGAAAGGCTGCACGTATTTATCTTTAATATGAAAGCGTTCCCCTTCGACAGTACCTCCCTCTGCTACAGTCTTCTTCTCGAAAGTTATTTCTGGCTTCTCCGAAAGCTGTCCATACCATCTCAGACGTAATGACGATGCTTTTGCATCATGGCTAACCTTCTGCGTATAAAGTGAGAAGTTCTTATTGTCGAAGTAAAGAGATGTAATTGTAGGATCCTTATGGGTCCCTTCCACAGCTTTGGCAGTCTGCGGGTTGTAGATCAGGACAGGTAAGCGGCGCAGGATGATCGTCTTGACTTCGAGAAGGTTTTCCGGGTGTACCCAAACTACGCAAGTTAGCGAGGTGCAGTGAACATATGTCTAGCAAGAACTTACATTTGTGAGAGGTAAAACGACCGTCTCCTGTCTCCTGAATTTCGGAGGAAAAGGATGGACCTCGTTGCTCCACCCCATCCAAGTTTTGCCGGATGAAAGTATACATGGCCGACAACCTGTACAGCAATGGAGAATAATCTTCCTTGTTGAACGGCAGTGCCGCCAGCCTCACCTGCAGTAACGGTCTCACCCGGTACATATGACCTCGTCTTCGATCATGTTTCTTAGCCGCTTTCAGAAAGCCTGTATAGTTTATCCGACTGTACTTCCCCAGCTCATTGATCTCTTTCGTAATGTGATCAAGTTCTGCAAGCACTCCCCTGAGTGTCTTTTCTACCTCGTCTCGGCTCATAGCTGGCTTCGGTGCACCTTGTAGTTCTCCTTTCTCCTCACCCTTGGCCTCGCCATCTTCATGATCTGACGAGCCAGATTTTTGCGAGATAACCACTGAGTCAAGCTTTGCCTCGCATGCTGCCGTCCTATCCCTTAGGTCCTGGTACTTTTCGGCCTGGAATGCGTGGACCTTTTCCAACTGTACGTTCACGAGCTCTTCAACGAATGCACCTTCGTCATCCTCGGTCCATTCGTCTTCCTCCTCCCGACCTGTTGGAGAACCTTTGTCTGAACCACTGTTGTCTCGGAGCAACCTTTTCAAATTATCATAATCGATGTAGCTATCCCTCCATGGTGGATAGATGGACCTTCGAAGTGTCCTACCGAAGCGCATGCTTCACGACATGAACTCGATCCTCCTCTTCAGATTTACAACTAATTCAGCTTCCTCTGCGAGCATCGAAGTCCTGCCAACTGACGTTACCTCTATGATAAGTGGTTTAAGCGTATTTCCAACTTAGAGACAGCGAGAGAGACCACTCTAAGAACTCGCGGGGCAAGGGGTTTGGTCGGGCATTGCTGCTCCGACTCCCCGAATGCACATTGCAATGATGAACTCCAACATGAGGAAGTTCACGACTTTTTAAACAGCTCGTATTTACGAGCATCATGTCCACCGATGTCCAGCCTACTGCCTCTGAACTCATTCCACATCTACGCACTACGCTTCTAGATCTTACGGCTAACCCATACCCCGAGGTACCAAGTCCAGATAAGGTCAAGAAACGAGCCTCTGTCGCCTTGATCATCCGAATTCAACCCAACTATTCACATTGGCCGCCAGACCCTAGCATCGAAGCCCCGAAGTCCACGCCACTGCAATCCCACCAGTCCGCGGAGAAGCGAATCAACGACTTCTTTCAACAAGGATGGGTACGATACGGAGACCCTGAAGTCCTCTTCATCAAGCGTGCTGCAAGGAAGGGAGACCGCTGGACAAGCCATGTCGCTCTACCAGGGGGACGACGAGATCCAGAAGATGAAAGTGACTTTGTAACAGCAATAAGGGAGACGGCGGAAGAAGTGGGCATTCAATTGACTGATGCCATCTCAGTCCCCGTGGGCAACCTTCCACAGCGGCTGGTTACGACTTCATGGGGCAAGGTGCCGTGGGTAATCCACTGTGACATCGCAGCCAATAACTAATGGAAACTGCCAGCTTGATGATCCTCTGCCCGTATGTCTTTCTCATCACCACGCATATAACTCCATCGCTGCGCCTACAACCCACCGAGGTCAATTCAGCCCATTGGGTGTCACTGCGGGCCCTTCTGTCTCCGGCCCTGCGTACCTTCGAATATCAAGATGTTTCGAATCGCCTCGCGAAGCAAGAAACTGGCGTCAAGCGATGGATGCTACGTGCAATGCTAGGCCAGATGCTCTTCGCAGCAGTACGACTCGTGCCTTCGGCGAGCACCTACTGTAGTTCTGTACCAGAGTTCCTACCGACCGAGCCGAGAACGAAGCCATGGTGGATATCAAGACGTCCAGATCCTCCAAGCACAACCAAGCCACTGCTACTATGGGGTCTCACGCTTGGCATCATGGCCGACTTTCTCGACCTGCTCCCTCCCTACAATGCTCTAGCACTCTGGACGTATCCAACGTTTTCACCACCAGATGTACGCTTTGTCGTGTGGGCTATGTCATATCATTATCGAAAGATAAAGCAGCAGGAATTGGAAGAGCCTCCGAAAGAGACGCTCGCCAGAGTTGAGCTGGGCCTCGATGCCGTTCCGGCGCAACCACCTGAAGAAGCAGATGATAACAAGCCGGGTGAGGTAGGCCCCGGTGGCTTGGGGTCAGGCAAATATTATGGTCGGAAAAGGCGAGGCAGACACGGCTCGAAGTCAAGCGCAGTCGGCTCAATGCTTGAAGGATACTACGCTATCGTCCGTCGCGCAGTGGCTGTCGCACTTCTCGGAAGGACGAGTCTCATACTGGCACTTGCGGCTGGCTTATGGCACAAATACAAGCGACGTTGACCGACTTGATTACACATCAAGATATCATCTAAATTACAGTGGAGACCCTCAGTCCACTCTCGGACATTCGGCAATGGGCAATCCACCTCTAGACAACATCGTGCCACAAACCTCCATAAGCAAGGGAAGATCGACTCCACGCTATAACGCCGCCAAAATAAATGGAATCATCCTGGGGTCCAACCACGCTGCGAGCTGCAACACCGCTCTTTCGAAAGGTCTTTTCACGTGAGCCTGCAAATGCTATCCATCCCAGGCAGATCATAAGTTGCCCCTTTCCGCTTGCTCTCTTTCAATGGCCTCAAACAGGCTTTTGAAGTTACCCGCTCCAAAGCCGTCAAAGTTTTCTCTCTGGATAATCTCAATGAAGACAGTCGGCCGATCCATCAATGGTTTCGTAAACAGCTGCAGTAGATATCCGCCTTCGTCAAAGTCAATCAAGATGCCGAGCTCCTGCAGTCGTTGAAAGTCTTCCTTGAGTTTCATTCCGGACGCTGATAGACGAGATTTCATGGCAGTGTAATACGTGTCCGGTACACTTATGAATTCTACACCTCTGGCTTTCATATTCGTCACAGCGCTGATTATGTTCTCCGTCCGGAGAGCGATGTGCTGGACGCCTGCCCCGCCGTAGAAGTCGACGTACTCTTCTATTTGGCTCTTTTTCTTACCATGAGCAGGCTCGTTGATGGGCATTTTGATCAGCTCGTTTGCCGAAGCCATCACCACGCTTTTCAGTGCCGAGAAGTCGGTGCATATTTGGCTGTCGTCAACGGTCCAAAAGCGGTGGAACCCGAGCGCTTCCTCGTAATACCTGCAGGCGTCTTCCATCTGGTTCCAGTCTTGGTTACCTACGCAGTGGTCGATATTCTCAAGTATTACCGGCGGAAGGAGTTTGGCAAAGCTATCCACTTTAGTCACCGCGCGGTAACCGGGGAGAAAGGGCCCATGGTACGAGGAACGCTGAATTAGCGTGTGGGTGGTTTCGCCGTAGGTCTGAAGGGTGGCTTGTATTATAAAGCCGTTCACGTCAGAAAGCCGAGTGGGTGAAGAGACCGCTTTGGCACCATTGCGGAGGGCCTGGGAGTACACAGCTTGCACGTCGTCGACTTCGAAAGATACGTCCTTGACCGCGTCACCGTGCATGGCAAGATGACTGTGCATTTCTTGGAGTAACTTCCGTTCGGCATCACTAGCTACGTTCTACATGGAGCCGTTAGTAAGGTTGAGTTCATAAATCGGAAACTGGAAGATCGGGACTGTTTGCCACACTTCCAGGTCATGAGTACGACGCAAACTTCAGCATTTCTGCTATTTTCCTAGGTTGATAAAGAAAACATCGCAGTTGTTACGGAGACTACTCACTTCTGAGTCGGCTGCCCTGATCGGACTGCTGAGCACGAACCTCACCCGCCCATTCTCGACGACATGGCTAGCTACACTCCTCGATCCGGTCTCCAGTCCCCGATAGGCTACTTCTCTGAAGCCGAAGCGTGTGATATAGAAGGATGCTGCCTGTTTCGCGTTGCCAACGTACCAATGCACGTGGTCATAGCCTCGATATCCAGTCGTATCTTTCGAAGAAGCGTTTGAGCTGAGAGAAGTCGTTTGGCCGTTAGGCGTGATCACGGAGAGGGAAAGATCTGAGAGAGCCACTGGCGCCATGGTCGTCCCTGATAAATCAAGATGTTCTTATTGATATAATCTCGATAGTGGAAGCTGCACAACAAAGCCTTATGGTTCAGTGTTTGGATCTGTTTGGGTAACGTCGGTATATCTTGTCTATGGCGGATGCCACAGATGCAAGATCTTCGGTCTAGATAAATATGCACCACGCTCTGCCCCCATCATTCGGCTCCCATGCCAGTTCGCCATCATGGTCGTCAGCTTGTTTCCAGAAAGAGATGCGCAGCAGGGAACATGACGGATACGCACGGCCACGGGCTCGGCAGGGATGCGGGTGTTCGGAATGCGGCGGTTGTGTCAGGCCGGGTACGGCTACCGTCGGTACTGGATCGGCTTGATGCGGTTCTACTTTCGTACTGTGGTTGACATTCGCATTGTCACGGGAACAACATGCAAACCATGATTGAAGAATTGGCTGATGGATCAGTTGCCGAAGCATGTGGTTTAGGTCTATCGCTAGCTTGTCTTCCAGAGTACTGTATTGTCTCGACATGATAGTTGCATATGTCCTTTTATGCCGCCAGGTTGATTTGATAGGAAGTAAGACATGTTTCAAGACGTGCTTAAGCGGCAGTGCGCTGCATTGTATCTACAGCTAATTAGGCAAACTTTGGTGTCACCAGAACAATTCAGCCTCCAGAACGCCTAATGCTGAAATTACCTATGCGCCAGTAAAACGGGAGCCACCGAGCGAGCTGCTCACTGTGGATCATCAGGAAATCCAATTCCATACTTTGAGCCCTAAACCCACAGCTCCGTAATCCATTCATTTTCTCTCCACCCTCCTAAACTCCACCAACGGTCCATCTTTCTTCGACGTAAACGTATCATATAGTTGGAACTCGGCAGCCCGCTGTCTCCCAGATTCCAAATCCGGCCTACCCTCCCCAAGGCTCGTTCCCAGTGCCAATCTCATGTCATACAGCCACAGCGTCCTCCCCAAACTAATCAGTAATTCCTGATACGCCAAGCCCTTACCGATGCAGCCTCGCGGTCCGATGCTGAACGGACAGAATGCAGACTGTGCCAACGCAACGCTCTCTGCGGTTACAGAGGCCGAGGAGCCAGCAATCCAGCGTTCCGGGGCGAATGTAAATGGCTCCTGGTAGTACGTCGGGTTGTGGTGGATAGCGTAGGCTGCCACACCGACTACCGTCCCTTCTGGAATCTCATGCCCATCTATCGTGGTCCCGCCGGCAAGGACCTCTCGCGGTAGCAGACCGCCCACAGGCGGCGACATCCTCATCGCTTCGTCGAGGCACGCGCGGAGGTAAGTACAGCCCGTCAGCGCCGCCCCCGACACAACATCCTCGACATCCCTAAAACTCCCCGTAACCTCCTCCGTCGCTTTCCTTAGCGCATGCTCATTATGCACCAAATAAAAGAAACTTGCCGTCAGCGCCGTGCTCGTGGTATCACTCCCCGCAATGATCAATAAATTGCTTTCCCCCCATAGCTCGGGGAGTGAGTAGCCTTGGCCCGTCTCCGGGTCCTTGGCCTGCAGGAGGTGGTAGAAGAAATCCTTACGGTCGATCTCCGCGCCCAGCTTCGTGCGCTCTTCGATCTGGGAGCGGGAGTACTGCATGTAGCGCTCGCGGCCGCTGGCGATTTTCGGGAAGAGGATTTTGTCGAGGTGCAGTTTGTGGATGGGGGGGTATGTGCCGCACTATGTGTCCATAATCAGCCCGCAGTCATCGTCGGGTTCTAAGGGAAAGGTGGTTGTGAGAAACGTACAATGACGTGCCGATGCGCAGCCTGGCTGATCAGATCCCTCGCAAACCTGTGCTTCTCACTCTCCAGCATGTGGAACGCTTTGCCGAAACACAGATCCCCCATCACGTCAAACGTCAAGTAGTCGCTCCAATTAGAGATATTCTTCTTTTCGCCCCAACCTTTCTCTTGCGAGATGGTTGAATTTTCATTCTTCCCTAGCCGGTCGAGGAAAACGCGCACGTTCTGCACGACGTACTTCTCCATGGCCTTGAGCGCGCTGTCGGAGAAAGCATGGCTGAGGACTCTCCTTTTGCGGGCGTGGGACGACTTCGCGATCGTGCTGTGCGTGTTGGTGCTCTGCCGAGTGCGCCAGAATGCCTCGTAGAATTTTGCTTTGCGGACGTTGGACTTGAAACCGTAGATCTCTTTTAGCGCGGTGTTGGTGTTGAAACTCAGCGTATTTGGAGCCACGCGGACTACGTTACCTGCCGGGTTTAAGCGAGTGCATTGGGGTGAAGCGGAGAAGGATGGTACTGACCGTAGAGCTCGTGAACTCTGTAGCATTCTATATGCCGGTCGTTCGCCCATGCGTGATATGCGGCGTGCCAGTCTGTTATTTTAGCAAGGAAAGGGCCGGGGTATTTGGCCAAGGGATGGAGTGTGAGACGGTAGATGATGATGGCGAGAACCTTTTCAAACAATCATTTAGCTGATTCTCCTTTTGGTTTTCCGCTTCACAATGCTCACATAGATGACGAGAGCGCCAAATGCGGCGGGTAGCAACAGACGCAGGTCCAGCAAGTAAGCAAACATGTTGCGCAACTCTAGCGCGACTATCCTCAGCGCGACATCGGTATTATAAAGGACTAGTTCTCGCAGGATCACATTTGCTACGAAGTGGATGTTTGACAGTCCTTCGCTAATATACGAATTCCCTTTCAGAAACTACCTAAAAGCTTACATGCTGCTCCTTCGTAAGCTCGTACCATGGTCACATGTCGTGTTTGCAATTCGGGGGCCTCCACTGTTGCGGCTGCAAGCGGGCCATGACATGCCGCACGCCGTCCCTGGCCGAACGTACTGTACAAAAGCACACTTCTAGCGGCAAGAACCTGGGTGTCTCTTAGGTCCACTCAACATGAAAGGAGTGAAGGCCGCTAAGTTATAATATGCGTAGCGAGGAGCAGCTCAGCTGCTTGAAGCGATGACTCCGTGCCGTATCAACAAAAGTAGCTCGCGGCTTCTACTTGCACTCAGAAGTGGGACTCACTTGGCAGCTAGTTTAGGCTGTGGCGAAAGGCAAATTGAATGCTCAGGTAGGGTTTAGGTAAATTCTGGTGTGGTGAGGACATGTTAATCGCTAGGGTTTGTTCAGCTACTAATACCTGAACGCGGATGAATATCTCATAAATCACGCTATATCAGGTTGAAGTGCTTCCCAGTCTCAAAGGATACGACAAAGTTGATTGAAGTTGGGTGATTTGAGCGCTTCAGAGCCTGGCTTCATCAGCTTACCATGGCCGGCTTCTGATACGTCTGTGCCTTTAGAAAGGAGGGCATGAAGTGATTGACTACTTCATGCCAAATGGTCTCCCCCCTTGGTCTTGTACCTTCATATGCTTGCCCGCTGTACGCTTAAAGCTTGCTCTCAAGCACCGGCATAAGCTGTACGTCGTCGGACTGCACGAACTCGCTTCTAACGGAGCTCCACGATGAGCGCTATTCATATACAGTCGCCAGCACTAAGAGTCACTTGGTATTACACCTGCAGGTCCTGAACATCCTGACGCCGCCAACAGATCGTGTTGGCACCTCGCGAAGTGCACAGTCCAGAGCCATCCCAACAATATAGAGGTCTTCAGTCTTCATACCGCAGCTGCCCATCAATTCGCGCCTGTTGTACCAATCGACGAACTGCGCCGAGGCCGGCTTTTTGTAGCGGCGAGTAACTGAGCGTGCCATACAGTCAATCACAACGCTCCTTAGAGTTGCACCACCATAGAATCCCGCCCCAATCGATAAATACGCACGAAAATTAGCGTGCGAACTACATACAAATCACCAACGCCGCGATTGCCAACAGCAGCAGCCGCAATGTGAGCACGAACACCAACCACCATGTTGAATTACAGCTCGCGATCCAGGAGCTGGTCTCCGATCGGTCAGTCGACCTTAATGACAATCGCATCTGTACGGAGTGTAAAGCCTAGCTACTGCTGGCAACCTTGCCTTAGAGAGCCTATCAACCAGCCGAGCAGCTGAAAAGGATGGCAAGACCGTACAGCAGGAGCACGCATGTGACTCCAAACGGTGTTGTACTCTATACCGCTAGTGCAAGGCGTATGACGCAGACGTGACTGGCACAAGAGGAAGCTCAAGTAAGCCGTGGCACAATAAGAGACAGCAGCGGGCCCTGAACAGCCAGCGACAGCGAGATCCCGAACAGCTATAGCGATATCAATAACAACAGCAGAGTCTAGGCATGAGCAAGTTGATATAGGTGCGTTTATCACGGTAGATTTCACATAAACACAATGAGGAATCGCTTTTGTTGCTTTCTTCATTCTGAACGATAGAGCCGGTGTTCTAACTCGCTTGGTGGAGCATACTGTAATGTGTGGTTGACTGCCAATCATTTCATTGAGAATCGGTCAGGCTGCTGTAGGCTTCACGCCCTCGTGTTCAGCCGCACATGGACAGTCGATGGCTTATTCGGGCCCTTCTCCCCGCACGGCAAGCGGCTAGCGTACGGCATCGAACGATTGAAAGCTCTGAGGGGCTGTGGGTAGAGTGTCGAAAATAAATAGAGGGGTTTGTAGCCTCAGTCTTGGTGGATATAGAGCGGCGTAGCCTCACTCTTGGTGGATGTCGAGGGGTACACAGCTTTAATACTTCCTTCTTACCGACGCTTACGTTTCAGCTTCCTGTTCGCATACGAGACATCAGGATTTCCCGCGTCTGATATATTACTTGTCACATTGTTTGGTTGCCAGATCGGTCTCTCATCCACCCTATCCAATTGGCTAAGCTCTCTCTCGTGTCAGCATTACCGAATGTACAGCTTCGACGGCGAAATATCCTTGGACTGAAGTTGCCAGTGTCTTAGAAAATAATCACGTTTAACTGGGAACTCAACACAATCACAATGCCGCTACTGGCCAATCGCAAATGGCTTTGCATCTTGCTCCTTCACTGTCTCAGCATCCACCAGGTCTATTCTTACGCAGGAGTCCTTGTTGTCACCATTGAGCGAATAGTTGCTCTGAGCAACTTCGATCGTACCTGTCTACCAATTGTTGGTTGCGTCGGTTCAGCCGCCGACTTTTACGCAGTCGTGAATCTCGACGGAAGGGAGGAATCGACCGAGGCTAACTATATAGCAGACATGGATGACATTTCGCCAGATAATTGGAGGTTTCCGAAGGCAGTAGATCTGTCGAAGAGCTCCTTCCTGTTTCCATACAAGTGTTTGATAAAGATGGATTTTTGCGGGGCGACGATGATGTCGCCCATATCAGCCCTCAGGGTGGAGATTCTTTAAGTCTAACAGTCGTCCCTGTCTCACAGTCTCCACCGACAGGCTGTCAGATTTCTGGTGATATATCTGGCAGTTGCGGAGATCATTTGGTTACAAGAGGCAGCACAAGCGGCGACAATGCTGAGGTTCACTTCAAAATTGAAATTCTCGATGTTGGCTCGATTACTTTTCTTGATTGGGACATTGTCCCGACCACTTTTGACCTGAATCATCTCCTCTATACACCGCATTGGGGGTGGCAAAACAACTACGAGCCTGGCCAACTTCCGCCAACTTTTGATGAATGCCCAAGTACTGAGGCCTGTAACGCAGCAGTTTCCTGTTTCGGATACTCCAGGTTTTCGGTTTCCCGGTGTATGCCATTTCAATTTCATTAGCGCCGACGGGCATCTAAATTGGGAGGTCGTCACCTACACGGGCACAATTTACTGGGACACGTATGAGTCTGCCTTGTTTCAAGACGATGATTACAACTTCAAGCTGAGAACTCCGTCGATCAATGGGGTCGGAGCAGGGGCAACCAGGCAGGATCAAGAAAATATTCAGCTTGAGTTCAAAGCCTCCGAAACGATCGACCACTTCGGCAACGTTCCATATTGGAAAGGATTCCGTGATGCGGTGGACAATGGCGACGGCAACCCAAATGGGGTTGGAGGGAATGAGGCCATTGCTATTGGACTTCTTGGCTTGGATCGTGTGCACCAATCTGGTTCGGAATTACATCCAGTGTATGCCCTCGCCATTCACGCCAAAACGGATCCTTCGGACGATCGGTGGGCGGTTTTCGGCCGCAACTTTGGCAATGAAGGCATGTGCAGCGGGAAGATGCACTACGCTGACTTCGGTGCGCTTACACTGCAACTACCACGTCCAGCTGGCGTACCATCAACTGCAAAACCTGTCATTGTCTTCCAAGCATTTTCAAGCCAGAAAGGCCTCACTAGCCTCAATGAAATCACCATAGACATTTCTGGTGGAGCTGGTCAGGATACATTTGTCACATTCCACTTGAATCCGCCCCCTCCCCCTTTGGCTGCCTTTCAACTTTTCGGCGACAGGGTCAGTGGAGTGATACATATGAACTGGGTAGGCCCGGGAAGTCGTCGTTCTCTTACACCAGAACCACAAAGTCAAAGAAACGAGACATCGACATATCATAACCTTCCTATCAGAGCAGCCCCGGCAGAGCCTGAAGAGATCTTGGGGGAACTTTTCGACCGCTTGACAGCCCAGCAAAAAGACATTTACATGGCCATGCTCCCACCTACGTCACCCCGTACCGACGACGCGCTGCACACTGTGAATTTCCGCACCGGTGTTCCTGCTGCCGCTACGAAAAAGCCAGCCCTGTTTGCATTCGATGATGCAGCACAAGACAACCATAGGAAGGACATTGTGAATGGCTTTTGTGGTGCTTTCGGTGGCACAATCTCGCAAGAATTCCCCAGCTGTGTCGACTACCCTCCGTTTACGCGCCTAATCCATACTGGCCAAGAACAGACGACTAGCTGGTATACAGTCCCGGTCACGATTACTCTTCTCGGCATCAATGTCAATGGCAAAGGGATCGACCATACTGAGTATCACCTCGGAAGCGAAAACTTTAACCGGTATTCGACCCCACTTCCCTTAGCTGAGGGTGTCTCAACCATTTTCTACTGTTCTGAAGATCGAGCCGGCACATTTGAAGTTACCAAACAAACGACATTTAAGATTGATACTATTTCCCCCCAGACATCGTTCGTCGTCGGCCAGCCCCAATATGCACCGGGACCTCCTGTTGTTGTTTCGAGTACGACTCCATTTACTTTGACGGGCGCCGATTTAGGCTCGGGAATATTTTCGGTATCCCATCGTTTCTATCTAGAAGGCGCCATCCCAACTGCTTACACAACTATCACTGGCAACTCTGCCCATTTCACAGTCTCCGGTCCAGATGGGGTCTATCAAATTGACTATCAAGTCTCAGACGTGGCGGGAAACCTGGTTGCAAAGAGCCAAAAGGTCCGCCTTAGTCACGTCGCGGATGTTGCAGTCACGGACCTACAAGTCCTTACCCCTCCACCTCCTTTCGTGGTCGTGGAGACACCAATCCAGTTAACTGTCCGGACAACTATATCCAATTTGGGATTCGTTAATCCAGTGGATATATCACTGAGACGGACGGTGGTTGATACGACTGATGTTACAGTTACTCCTAAAGACACCACGGAGACCGATACGGCGCTGGGACTCAATCAACCACGAGTACGGGATCAAATATACACAGTAGCATGCCAAAGGAGAAGCGCCAACACACTGACATTCACAAGCGAGGTTACACTAACCGGCTCTCCTCCGGGGACAATAGACAACAATATTTCCAATAATAAGAAGCTATTATCGATGCAGATTATCTGCAAAGTATCCTGGAAGCCAGGAGTGTTCTACAACGTCGGGGATGAAGTCGTCTTCAACGGTTTAGTCTACCTTTGTCGCCAGTCGCATACCTCTGAGACCGGATGGGAACCACCAAACACGTACGCTTTGTGGCAACGGATACCTGTTGGGGATCAGTGGGCTGCTCAGGTTATTTATCAGACTGGTGATGTGGTCCTTTTTGAGGGCCATCATTATCGTGCGGTTCAGGGCCATCAGGCGCTGGACGTTTGGACGCCGCCTCAGGTACCTGCTTTGTGGGTGAGGATCGATTGATTTGGACTTGGTGATCTGCTTGCGTCGGAGACACTCTTTTCGTTTGGCTCTGATGTATCAAGAAAGCTCGCCCGAGTCGGCTCCACTTGCAATTCATTGGGGCTACCCTCGACACACTGAAGGCCTCCTGAAAAGCAGATATCTTCTCCCTACAGCTAGCAGAGCTGAAGCATCAAAGCACGATTATTGTATCGATATGCATCAGCTCTCTGATACCAGCGGCCCCGGGAGCGGTTGGAAGGCGTTCCGACAGAATCTCTCATGTTAGCACGAGTTATGTCACCTTGCCGGACGGCTACCCACATTCATCATTTTACGCCAGGCTTGCTTTCATTTAGACATCCACACACGGAGATAGGAGACTGATGTGCTCAAAGACTAGATGTTAACAGTACAGACCCGACATTCTACTTGTGCGACATACTAATCAACATACCAGTATTGGAGCATCCTTTGCGGTTATCTAGCAGACTAACATCTTACTATAGACTTATTCTAACAAAGCTCGTTATCCTTCAAGATGTGGCTACATACGAGATTGTCGCTAATGCTATCTCCTTGTTTGCGACCTACTCATACAGGTGTAGGATGTGCTGCGGATGAGTAACTGCGGCGTTTTTTTTAGAAAATATTCGGGAAGTTATGGACAGGGGAATTAATGAGGTGTTAAGCGCTAGATGTCGAGCTGGGAACAGTGAGGTCAGCAAACGTTAAAAGTCACTCGAGTCAGCAGCCGAGAATCAGGTTTTAATATCTAGTACAGAAGGGCCTGAAAGACCGTCAGCCTACTGGTATGCCTCCGAACTTCACCGTCGTTACGAGACGAAAGAGCAATCTGAACTTGACTGGATAGCTGCATGGGAAGCAATCCTCGCGCGATTAGCACTGCAATGAGAGGGAATCATTCCAGGTTATGTAACCATACCGGTCCTTGATTTGACCACGGTTGAAGAAGCCGTTATTTTCTTAAACTTAAATATCACAGACTCGAATGTAAGACAACGCATCACTTCACCAACCCACAAAGAAATTTTGCACAACCATTCCACCGAATTTTCAACACGCCAACGACGCAGAAAACATGGCCACAATACAAGAATCTGGGAATGACACTTTCCGCAAAGCGGTGCAGTTCCTCCGAGCCAATTACCAAAAGCGACGCGACGAAACCAATCTGGTACCTCCAGGAGGCAAAAAGACAATCGACCACGACAGCGAGCGTGTCAACGGCCGCTACATCGAGACGTACTGGTACGAAAATGGTACGCCATACGGCCAATGTGTCCGCCTCGTCGACATCCCCAACACCCTGTCCGGCGACATCCTCCGTCTCCATCGCGATCTCCCACCCTTCGAAGGCCACGTCGAAATCGATGGCGACACCATCCGCCCCGTCACCAACCCGCCACGGCATCCCCCAGAAGACGATGACGACTCCGAGGACACCAGCCCCCTGCTCGCCCAACTCCCTCTCATAGAAGTCGATCCCTCTACGCACTTCCTCAAAAAGCCCAAATACCTCAGCGAAATCGCCAACCTCCTAGCCTGCCAACGCGGCACCTGCCCCGGCCTCCCCCTCTCCCCACACATAATCCCGCTCCTCGGACGATCCCCCACCAACGAGCTCGTCTTCCCCAAGCTCTTCCCCTACTACTTCATCGCCCACTGCTCCATCCGCCACTACAAGACCTGGACCCTCCAGATCCTCTCCGCCCTGCGTACTCTCCACTCCCTCGGCCTGCCCCACCGCGACCTCAAGCCCGCCAACCTGCTCTTCTCCTTCGACGGCTCGCGTTGCATCGTCTGCGACCTCGAGGGGCGGTGGGGGAACCGCTAGGCGCCGGAACTGAAGTGGGATTGTGGGAGCGAGGACTTGGGCTGGAGCGAGGAGGCGGATGTTTATGTTGGCTGGAGCGAGAAGTCGGATATCTATGATGTGGGGAGGGTGATCAAGTGCTTTGTTTATGCTAATAATCCGATTACGAGGCAGGTTGAGTGGCCTGTTCCGCTGCCGTTTGATGGCGTTGTGGAAGCGTGCTTGCGTGAGAGGCCGGAGGAAAGGCCGGGGTTGGATGAGCTGGAGGCTATGGTGATGGCGGTCGAGGAGTGAGTGACATCAAGTGTTTACATGAGCGGCCATCCCAAGATCTGCGGCTATTCAGTTATTGTGGAAAGGGACTTTCATCTACCGGGTATAACTTACACATTGGAGGAGGCCAAGGTGAAGCGCTATACGGCAGTACTCTAAAATACAAGTCTTGCAGGGCCCATCTTCCGTATTGCAATCAACGTCATGTACTACTGTACGATCACAGTTTCTTTCCCCTTCAAAGGCAGCTCGGTGATAGATGACTATCGCATTGACGAATACGAAGCCGAATCAATCCACAGCACTCGTTTATCGTCTTCTGACCTCCAAAGGCTCCAAGAGCGCATCGGACGTAAATCTTGCTCGAGCATCTTCTTCCTCTTCATCGTTGCCTTCACCCTCCTTAGCCTCAAAAATCCGCCTCACAATCTCCCCTTCTTCTTCATCCTCCAGCTTCTCCGCTCCTTAGAGCGTAGTACGGTCGAGGAGCCGCTCGCAACCAGACTCCTTGTACACAGTAGCCCCCGACTGCGCATTGGGCATTGGTTTGCCCAATAACGGTACCGATGTTTGGCCAGGGTCGGAAGTTGCGTCCATTCCCCAAGATACCTACCAGGCAATGTGACGGATACTGCGGAAATTCTTTTAGGAGGTGCAGCAAGCACAAAAGTCTCGGGAGGTCGCCCGTGGGATAACGGTCGTGCATAATGGTATTGGAGTCGTGCTTAATGCTTCAGGTCTACTCTTCTAGCTTCGAGAGCAAGTATCTACTGCTCAGGAGGCCTCCAGTCTATCGAGGGGGACGCACAGTAGAGATGTAAGTCTCACAACCCACAACGTAGTAGACGAAGCCTCCCACGAGTATGATCTTCTTGTGCCTCCTTAAGCAGCAGACTCTGTAAACCACATCAAAACTGTGGACTTCCTCCGCTTGCGAAACTCGACCGTCCAAAACAATCAATGATCACCATATACGTTACGACAGCACACCCACTATTCATCGGAGAAAGGTTCTCAAAGGGTCTTGTACAGTTTCAAACGCTCATGGTCCGAATGACACAACACGGTTCGCGTGTTACGGTAGACCACTAGCAATCTGGAAAAGTCGGCAGAAACGTACGAAAGGTGGAAGTATGCAACAGAAAGAGGAATGTGAAATGTAACGGAATCTGATTCCAGTTCTCTCTACTGTACTATATCTATCTACCCGAGCTTCGTCGTTTTGGCTTTTACTTCCAAGCCTCATCGTAGCATGTATGTAAAAAAACTCAACGACATCATACAGCCAGCCCATGCGCCCGCTCCCAGCCCTGGTATAAACCTCCCGAAAACAGAGTAACGAATTACACTAAAGAAAAAAGACATTCATATCCATGTCCGCTCAGCATTTACAAACACATCTATCCGCCCATCCTCCCATCCTTGGAAGAAACTTTTCTCTAAAACTGAGAGACCGCAATAGCGATAGCCTGCTCATCGCTATGGCTAATGCTCACACTGACGCTCTTCCCGCCCGCTTTTTTGAACGCCGTTTGGGCATCACCATGTAACTGCAACGGAATTAACTGATGTTCAATAATATTGTTGATGTTAAGTGGACTTACAGTGACAACAGGCGCACCCTTTTCGTCGTTCAATATCTCGATATCCTTCAATGGCGCACCAGCACCTTTGCCTTCGACACCTAGCGCCTTGAACACCGCCTCTTTGGCACTCCACCTGCCTGCGAACGATGCTTGCGGGGAGGGAGCTTTACGGCAGTACTCTTGTTCCTTCGATGTGAAGTTCCGTTCGACGAAAGTCTCATTATCGACGTTAACTGCGTTGACGTTCTCGACGTCGACGCCAATCTTAGATCCCTCTGCCGCCGATCCCTTGGCCAACTTCTCCAGCATCTGCCGCGTGGCCTCCGTCTTCTCCTTGTCTTGTGTCTTCTTCGGCGGTGAAGTGGGATAGATGTATCCGTTCGTTTTCTTGTCAAGGGTGACGCGGGAATCCGGGTTGAGGAACACCTTGCTCTCCTGTGCGTCCTCGTACGGAGATTTGTCTTTGGCTCGGAACATGGTGTTGTTAATGAGGCCATCATGGTAGTACCTGTACGCCTTCTTGTGCCGAGCATCAACCTTGGCCTTGTACGTTTGGTATTCGGCGTGGTCGAGCGTAGCGAAAAGGTACTTGGGATGGATACCAATTGCCTGAGCACCCTTCTGACCGAAACCGAAAGAGGTGACGGAGAAGGCCTTGATGCCGTCGGTCTGGATGCTCCTACTGGGATAGACGATGTAGTCAAACTTCTCCATGACCTTGTCTACGTTATCCGCGTTCCTATTACCGGGAACAAGACCGCTGTTGAGCACTTGTAGACAGCCATTGAACATCCAGGCACCGGCCGCACCCTTCGGATGACCAGTGAGGTACTTCTGGAAGATACCTAGAAGAGCATTACCCTTCTTCCGGCCAAGGTGTGCCATCTGTTGGCAGATGACATCCGACTCGTTCTTGTCGTTGGCCACTGTGGACGTCCCGTGGAACGAAGCAACACCCAGGTCGTCGATAGTAAGACCCCACGTAGCCAGAGCGCCACGTAGAGGAGCAATACGAGGATCTTGCTTCCAGAAGTTGTTACCCAGGTTGAAGAGGACCTCCTTCACTTGTCGTTTCGCCTCACGCTCGATATGCGCAACTCGTTCCTGCATGAATTCCTTCTCGTCAAAATCGCTTCCTTGAGCCTTCATGGCAGCCAGCTCCTCTTGTAAATACAAGAATTCTGACTCCTGCCATGACTTTATCTGCTTCTTCCGCAGATCCATTTGCCTCTTCCGGTATTTGATATCGAGCAATGGCGAAGGAAACTTGCCTGGGTTCTCACGAGCGGTCGTGAGCACACCCCGTCCCGGGGCTGGTACTGAGCGACCAATCTTGTCAGTAGCGGTAGCTGTGAAGCCGAGAACGCCATAAATAGGGAGACCCATGTCCAAAGCCAGTCTGGCATCCATGATGATTTGCATGCCACAACCTTGAGACTCCATGAAACCGTTTCTGGTAGTAGTGGTAGGTCGAGACATCTCCCTTGGAGTTCTGCCGTGTGCAAACTCGTCCTCGGCACTGCTGGTGGCTTTCATATTGGCGAATTCATATGAGCCTTCTTCTTGGAAGTCATCAAAGCCACCAACGAAGCAGATCCTGGCCTTGCCTTCGACGATAGTGTCATACCCGATGTCAATGGATTCGACAGCAGTAGCGCAAGCGCCAACTGGAGTTTTGATTGGCCCAGTAGAAGAGAGGAGCAGCATGTTGACCCAGGCGCTCATTGTGTTGATGAAGGACTCTTGCAAGATGTCTTTCTGCAGAGGCCTGTCCATGTATCGATCCTTGTACATGCCCCTCAAGGCAGTGGTGCCACCGATACCAGAACCAATGCAATTGCCCAGCTGAGACATGTGAACATACTTGTAGAATTCGTACGGGTCCGTGATACCGGATGATAGTAAACATTCTGCGGTGGAGACCAGGACGAATAGAGTGACAGGGTCGACCTGTGAGATGATGTCCTCGCCAATGCCATATTTCCGAGCGTCCCAGCCAGTAGGGATCTGACCAGCGACGAGGCGGTCGAACTTGAGAGCCTTGGGGATGAGGAGTGCCGCTCCCTTCTTTAAGCGAATGGTATACTCTCCAGAGTCTGGAATCTCGAAGATTTCTACCTTCTCACCGTGCTCGCGCTTGAACTCCTCTGCTGTTTCCTTGGAAGCCTCGAATGGGTCGAGATCCTCTTGAATTTGGATCTCCTGGAGAAGTTGCTTCTTGTTCGGATCGTAGCCGTTGAACAGCTCGGGCTCAATCAACCGGATACCAGAATGATCAAGGATGTGTTTCTCATACTTAGCCTTTACGTCCTTGTCATCCACGGGTTCGCCAGACTTGGCATCCACCCACCCAGCGTAGCTCTTGCCCTTGAGAGGTCCGTTATGATTCTTAATGAGACCCATGAGCCAGGCCATTTCAATACAACCCTCGAGAGAGAAGGCGCCGTAGGCTTCCATCTCCCACCTCGTCCTGGAATTACCCCAAGGACCGACCTCGGCAAAGCCGGTCACTACGACGACCTTCTCGAGGTCCACCATGCCCTTCAAGTCAGGATTGAGTGGCTTAATCTCCGTTTCCCAGTTAGGTAGTCTTGGGAAGTCGAACTTGAGATTAGCGCGGCGCTGGATAGTTGGCTGTTTGTACAAAACCTCGCTCTGTTCGCCGTTGATGACCTTGTTTTCTTGAGCAGTCTCCTTGGTGACAGCCTTTCGGATTTCACTGGTCTCAGTGATCTCTTTGCGCAGGTTAGTCATGAGATCTTTGAGGTTCGGCAGGAATTGCAGGCCGCCATTAAGATCGGCAAAGACTGGTTCCACTTGGCAAAGGTTGACAATGGCAGGTGCCATGAGGCCCAGTATGTTGAAAGCCATCTCTTGCTGAGAGAACGTCCTCACTCCATACTTTTCAACGCCCTCAGCAACAATATTGTTGCCGCCCATGAGCCCAGTTCCGCGGGTCCAGCCAATAACCGCTCCACAGATGGTCAAGTAATTCGCCCAGCTTTCGGAATGCCACCTGTTGAAGAGCGTCTCAAGCGCAAGCTTCGACTCGGAGTAAAGACCGTCGTTGCCAAAAGTTCCATGATTAGGTGACAAAGGTAAGACAACCTGAGCCGGCCGAGTCTCAAAGCCATTCTCACGCTTCTTTGAGATTACCGCACCAAGCATCCTCAATAAATTGGTCAACATGATGCGGTGAGCAAGCTCAGCCTTAGAATCAATGCTGTCGATTTCACGGCCGTTCTCGGGAATAGCGGCGAATGGGATGATGTAGTCAAGGTCCCAACCCAGGCCCTTCTTTGTGTCGTAGATGTATGAAACCAAAGCTTCAACGTCCTGCTTGCTTCCTTGGTTGAATGGAACAACGACGAGCTGAGAGCCTCGGGAACCATAGCGAGCATACATGGATTGGTAGTATTCGGTCACCTCACGAGAGAAGCGGCTGGTTGTGACGACCACTTTGCAACCACCACTGATGAGGCCTTGCAAGACTTCAGCACCGATGGAGCCAGCTCCAGCACCCGTCATGAGAGCATTCTTGCCCTGGAACGTGATACCAGATCTGGCTCCTTCCTCGAGTCCGTCAAGATAAGTACCAGTCAGTTTCTTGCTGTATTCCCAGCCGTGTTCCTCCTTTCTCTTTAAGTGCAAGAAGGGCACCGTTTCAACCTTTCCATGTTTCAGGTGAGGACCAACGCGAGTACCGTTCTTGCCCCCTTTTTTCGGTTGTCCGTTCACAGGCTTGCCATTGGCGGCGGGCATGATTTGACCCTCATTCATTGACAAGGAGCGGACGACATCGTGATAGAGGTTCTTGATCTGCAGTTGAGACGACTTCGACAATTTGTGTTGCTGGCGTATGAGCTTGTAGATACGTTGAAGGTCGTTCTGCACTTTGGTGCGATTGCCGTACTCCGATATCTTGCCACCTTCAGCCATCTCGCGCACGTAATGCTCGAGTTTGGTGACACTCGGGCGTGGTACTTCAGCGTAAGTCAGATCGCCTCGAGCGTTAATGGTCAGCGAAGGAGCAGTCGGCTTGGCAACATCCTTGTAGAGAGGGGCTTGGTCAAGGACATCTCTGCAGTTCTCGATTAACTGTTCACCGAGCTGCTTGGCAAGCTCATAAGTCTCGCCGCGATCGGTCGGACAGTGATCGATGTGATACTGCATGTAGTCCAGTAGCCTCGGGTTCGACTTATTCATGATTTGAATGCAGCGAGCAACAATTTCTCGGTCGACGACTTTCAAACGCCCGAAGATGATGTCGTAGTACATGCTGAGAGCATCCTGGCGAGCCCAGTTCCATGACGAGTCATAAACACGGGCCTTCAAAGCACTGAAGGAAGGCTCGATACCTGTAGCGTAGAATTCACCATGCTCGCTGTTCCATAGGTCTAGTTGGGCTTGAAGAGCGCGAGCCGATTCTTGTGAGCCAATGTATGCCTTATCACCAGCACGGAGGTCCATTTTGAGATATCTTGCAAAAAGCTCCAATTGTTGTTTGAAGAGTGCCTTTTGATCTTTCGTGAGAGCATCAATGGCGGCAGGGTCCATCATCATGCCGCCACCTGCGCCTTGAGCAGCTCCAGCTGAAGGTGCGGACAGGTCGACGCCGGCCATTGAGGCGTACTTCTGCGCAGTGGTATCGAGCCACGCCTTTGCATCGTTTTCAGATCCTAGACGTGATGGTGGTTCTGCTGTTATGCCAAGGAGCAAGACACCGTCCTGCCTGCCTGGTCCGAGACCAAATCTTGTCTCCAAATACTTCCGAACCGATGTAATGTTAAACCCTCCAGGCATTTTCGAGGAGACCATTCGAGCGATGAGTGAGGACGACTGCTTTCCAAGCTGACCATTGAAGGTTGCCTGCATCGAGGAGCCCAGCTCATCCAGTGGTGTGTCTTCTGGTTTCTCTGGGGTTGATCCAAACTCTTTCCCAAGGTCGCCAAGGATTTCGTTCTGTAACGTGGACTTGCCTTTGTTCAGATGTCAGTCAATGGAAGACTAAAATTCCGGACAGAACCTCTTACCGCCAACCAGGTCTTTGATAGCTTTGTTAGGAGGAATGTCAGCCAGTGGCTTCTTCAGCTTCTGCGCTATCAAAGCCCGCAGGATATCTGAAGCAGAAATAGGCGCGTCAGGTACTTGTACCGCCGGCCCAGCGCTTGGAGGCGGTGGTGCAGCTGCTGCAGGAGCCGCTGCTGGCGTAGCTGCTGAAGGAGCTGCAGCTGGAGCTCCACCGCTTGGTGCCGTAGCAGGCTCTTCCTCAACAGGCTCTACGTCGTAGTAGATCTCCTTCACGTCCTTGTTGTAGCAAAGGATCTGCCGCTGTACGGACCGAGCAGCGTCGTAGGCTTCGTATTTCGTGGCCAACGTCCGCTTTGCCATGCCTCCTAGTGTGTCTGCAGGACCAATTTCCACGATCCTTTCTGTCGTCTTCTCGCCGAGAATGACATCTTGAGTTTCAATCCACCTCACCGGTGAAGCGAACTGATATGCAAGAAGCTCCACGAGGAGGGTGTGAGCGAGCTCTTGCTCGACTTCTGGACGCATGTTGGAAGGGCTGTGATCAAGTCGACAAAACGGAAAACGAGGGTATCAAAGGAAGTCCGAAGTAGTATGTCGACAAGGGAACACTTGGGTTGCTGAAATGAAGGATTGGAGATGAGGGGGGAGGTGCTGCGTTTGCGGAAACGGCTTCTGTGTGTGGTAGAACTGCAGTAAAGCAGGCCAAGTGGGAGAAGGAGAGTCGTACTTGGGGGTGTATGAACAGACGCTGCAAAGAGTGGGTTGGAAGAGATAGTTTGAGAGACGCGGGAGTAAGTGCAATTGAGTGTTCTGATTGTCGGATAGGATAGGGAAGCTCTTTGGTGTTGGTGAGTATTCGACCGCTTTTCTCACGGCGGCGGAAGCCGGTGGGCGTGGTGGGTCGAAAACTTTCTCCACACAACCGTTCAACGCAAGTCAGGTACAGTACTGCCAAGGTGTCCTTTACACAACGAACGGAATCGGAACCTTGTAGTCAACACTTCTAAGTCTCTATCACCTTATTCAATTTCCACCGCTTAGAGTCCCAGCTTCGCTATTTGATTCAGTAGGTACTCACTCTGCTTAGTACTATAGCTCTATGTTTTGAACCTCTTTGGATTGGATATGTGATTTGGCCAAAGAACTTCCAGTAGCGGGGGCCACCGAGCGAAGGTGTTCAAAGACCTATAGTGAATCGATCAGAACTAAAGAGACTTCCATCTACCTAGGTAATAATTTAGTCTAGTTCCTTAGGTATTGTACTGTACTACATCATCACCACAGCCTCGAAGATGTGGTACTGCACTTGGAGTTTGACACCCGCCAAACCGGTCAACTTTTACAGAGTTAGTTCTGCAAAGGACACTACCTGCCCCGCCATCATTCGTCATAACGCAGGAAATTGGAACTACATATCCCATTATTTTTTCCGCAGGGCTGGAATAAAGTAAAGTACTCGAACACCTTGGGTAGCAGCCACTGTCCGTTTCCAAGCTGTGCATCTGATGCATCATTTCAGCAGAGAGCTGATGCAGTATCGGTGAAAGATCGGCTGGTGAGGCGGATTGATAGATATCTCGAACGTGTCCACTCTCAACTGCCACGCGATCCCAACCTTTCAGGTGGGACAACGTTGGGGCTACTCGCTCGACTCGACGTTTCCCCAACCCAGCAACCTTACTTCAGCCGTGTGTGTGCTTCTTGGCAGTCTGGCTTGCCCCAGAATTAAAACACACAAAGACTACCTCACTCCTTTCTGGTCCTAATTCCATTCTCTTACACCCTCTATTCAGCCACACTCTCCGATCAATTACTCTCCTTCCCCTCTTCTTTCATCCTGTACCTGGAGACAGTCGCAGAAACACGCTCGTTCCCAATTTGCAGACATTGACTTGATTCTGCGCCGAGCATTCAGTGTATACTCACTTCGAAGCTACCTAGAAGGTGAGTGTTCCTAGCGTCACTTGGTGCTTCTAGAGGTTAGATTGCTGACGCTTCGCCGCAGTTGAATATCACATTCTCCATTTTCTGATACCCCTCCTCTTTCATTTCACACGTCCTCACATACACCTACATCCACCATGTACGGATCAGGTCATCAAACCGGTGTATCAACGCCGCGGTCTCAGGCTTCTTTACGCCCACTCGTCCTCAATCATGGCTCTCTTGAACACTCCTTCCTCATACCCACAGCGCTGCACTTCAACGCATCACAATTAAAAGACACCTTTCTACGGACATTACCAGAAGCTACGGATGAGCTTGCACTCGATGACGAGCCGTCATCGGTGCCAGAGCTTGTAGCGAGGTATCTGGGCTTCTGCGCCCGAGAGGTTGAGGAGGGGGAAGATCCCGGTTCATTCGAAGAGGTGCTCAAGCTGGTCCTAAACGAGTTCGAGCGTGCCTTCCTACGAGGCAACGACGTCCACGCATTAGCTGCTTCATTACCAGGCATACCACAAAAGAAGCTTATCACCGTCAAGTCCTACTACGCCGCTCGCGCTGCCGTTGACCGCCCTCTACGACAACATACCTCTGCTCTTCTTCGCGAGGCCGAAGATGGAAATGCGGTCATATACGCGATCTTTGGAGGCCAGGGCAACATTGAAGAGTACTTCGACGAGCTGCGGGAGGTTTACAATACATACCCGTCCTTTGTCGAGGAATTCGTTACCACCTCTGCGAATCACCTTCAGACGCTGTCGCGAGACCCTAGAGCAGAGAAACTGTACTCGAAAGGCCTCGATGTCATGCGATGGCTCAATCTACAAGACTCTCAACCCGATACCGACTACCTTGTCTCGGCACCGGTCAGTTTCCCTTTGATCGGCTTGACTCAACTGGCACATTACATGGTTGCCTGCAAAGCCATGGGTTCGCATCCCGGCCAGCTGCGTGAGCACTTTACTGGTACCACTGGTCACTCTCAAGGTGTAATCACTGCTGCTGGTATTGCAGCTGCGGACTCGTGGGAGAGTTTCGACAAAGTGGCTAGAGATGTCCTCACTGTACTCTTCTGGATAGGTTCTCGAAGTCAACAAGCGTATCCACGCACCGCTCTGTCGCCATCGACTCTGCAAGATTCAATTGACCATGGCGAGGGCGCACCGACCCCTATGTTATCCATCCGCGATCTGCCGCGGTCAACTGTTCAAGGACACATCGATGCTACCAACCAGTATCTACCTAAGGAGCGTCATATTGCAATATCCTTGATTAACAGCGCCAGAAACTTTGTTGTCACTGGACCTCCCATGTCTCTATACGGTCTAAACCTCAGACTGCGCAAAGAAAAAGCACCAACTGGTCTCGATCAAACCCGAATTCCCTTCACCGATCGGAAAGCCAGATTTGTCAACCGCTTCCTCCCGATCACGGCACCATTCCACAGCCCTTATCTCGCTGAAGCGTACAACACAATCGTGGAGGACTTGAAAGAAATCAGTATCAGTGCTGAAAGCCTAGGTATAGCGGTGTATGACACGAATACCGGAAAGGACCTTCGCAAGAGTGGCTCGCAGAATATCGTGCGAGACCTCGTGCGGATGATCACTGGTGAGCCTGTGAACTGGGAGCAGGCAACGGTGTTTCCTCGTGCTACTCACATTCTCGACTTTGGCCCTGGTGGCATATCGGGTTTGGGTGTTCTCACCAACCGCAACAAGGATGGCACTGGTGTCCGTGTTATCTTGGCTGGCACTATGGATGGCACGAATGCTGAGGTTGGCTACAAGCCCGAGCTTTTCGATCGGGACGCCGAGCATGCAGTCAAATATGCTGTAGACTGGGTTAAGGAGCACGGCCCTCGCCTCGCCAAGACAACTGTTGGTCAAACCTTCGTTGACACCAAGATGAGCAGACTCCTTGGTCTTCCTCCGATTATGGTGGCAGGAATGACCCCTTGCACTGTTCCGTGGGACTTCGTTGCCGCCATAATGAACGCCGGATACGAAGTAGAGCTGGCGGGTGGTGGGTATTATGACGACAAAACCATGACTGAAGCAATCACCAAGATCGAGAAGTCAATCCCTCCAGGACGTGGTATCACCATTAACCTGATCTACGTAAATCCTCGCGCTATGGCTTGGCAGATTCCCATGATCGGCAGACTGCGCGCTGATGGTGTACCTATTGAAGGTCTCACTATCGGTGCAGGTGTACCTTCAATTGAGGTGGCAAACGAGTATATCGAGACCCTCGGCATCAAGCACATGGGATTTAAGCCTGGTTCGGTGGAGGCAATCCAACAAGTTGTTAATATTGCCAACGCGAATCCCGGTTTCCCTGTCATGCTGCAGTGGACTGGTGGGCGTGGAGGTGGTCATCACTCCTTTGAGGATTTCCATCAGCCTATCTTAACGATGTACAGTCGGATACGAAAGTGCAGGAACATTGTTCTCATTGCTGGTAGTGGGTTCGGCGGTTCTGAAGACACCTATCCATACCTCACCGGTTCTTGGTCTACCAGATTTGGCTACGCGCCAATGCCTTATGATGGATGCTTGTTTGGTAGTCGTATGATGACCGCTAAAGAAGCCCATACCTCCAAGAACGTCAAGAAAGCCATCACGGAAGCTGAAGGTCTGGACGATAGTGAATGGGAGAAGACGTACAAAGGTCCCGCCGGCGGTGTCATTACTGTGCGGTCCGAGATGGGTGAACCAATCCACAAGCTGGCTACTCGCGGAGTATTATTCTGGGCTGAGATGGATCAGAAAATCTTCAGCTTGGATAAAGCGAAGCGTGTACCTGAGCTTAAGAAAATGCGGGAGTACATAATCAAGAAGCTCAACGATGATTACCAAAAGGTTTGGTTTGGTTGCAATTCGAAAGGCGAGACTGTCGACCTCGAAGATATGACCTACGGAGAAGTTGCTCGAAGGATGGTTGACTTGATGTATGTCAAACACGAATCTAGGTGGATCGATCCTTCGCTGAAACGGTTGACGGGCGACTTCATCCGAAGAGTCGAGGAACGCTTCACCACTGAAGATGCAAAGCCGTCCATGCTAAGCAGTTATGCTGATCTGGATGATCCATACAACACTGTCGAGACAATCCTCAAGGCATATCCCGAGGCTGACAAGCAAATAATAAGCGCTCAGGATGTGCAGTACTTCTTGCTTCTCGCCCAAAGGAGAGGTCAGAAGCCCGTTCCATTCGTTCCTTCACTGGATGAGAACTTTGAGTTTTGGTTCAAGAAGGACTCTTTGTGGCAGTCAGAGGATCTCGAGGCAGTTGTTGGCCAAGATGTCGGCAGAACCTGCATCCTTCAAGGACCAATGGCAGTGAAGTACTCAAAGAAGGTGGATGAGCCTGTGAAGGATATTCTTGACGGCATTCACAATGACCATATCGAGTTTCTGACCCGGGATCTTTACGGCGGTGACCAGTCGAAGGTTCCAGTCGTTGAATACTTTGGAGGCAAACTAGTCGAACCAAGCGACGAGATTGACGTCGAGGGTTTGACAGTATCCGGAAATGACAACAGAATCATCTATCGCCTTTCCTCTTCGCCCACTGCTACGTTACCCGATACAGATCGCTGGATTCAGCTTCTCGCCGGCAAATCTTACTCTTGGCGACATGCCTTCTTCACTGCGGACGTCTTCATTCAAGGTCAACGATTCCAAACGAACCCGATGCACCGTGTCTTTAGTCCGGCGAGAGGTATGGTTGTAGAGATTACAAGCCCAAACAACCCGTCGAAAACCGCCATTAGCGTCAAGGAGCCATGGAATGGTGGCAAAGTCATGCAGACTGTAGAGGTCAGTATGACTGGCAAGAATGAGATTCTTGTGCAGCTTTTTGAAGAGCGAAGTGCTACCAAGGAACCAATAGCCCTTCCGCTGAAGTTCACCTATCATCCAGAGACTGGTTATGCTCCGATCCGGGAGGTCATGGAGGGTCGCAATGACCGCATCAAAGAGTTCTACTACAAGATCTGGTTTGGCGAAGACCAGGTACCGTTCGACGAGCCCGTAACGTCGACCTTCCCAGGCGGTAAGGCTACAATAACTGCCGAAGCGATCGCAGACTTTGTCCATGCGGTTGGAAACACTGGAGAGGCTTTCGTCGAGCGACCAGGCAAGGAACTCCTCGCTCCAATGGACTTTGCTATTGTCGTTGGCTGGAAAGCTATAACCAAACCAGTCTTCCCTCGAGCCATCGATGGCGATCTGTTGAAGCTCGTCCACTTGTCGAACAGCTTCAGAATGATGCCGGGTGCTCAACCCTTGAAGAAAGACGACGTCGTCGAAACCACTGCCAGGATCAACGCTGTTCTAAATCAAGAGTCAGGCAAAATGGTTGAGGTATGTGGTACCATTACGCGCCAGGGGAAGCCTGTCATGGACGTAATAAGCCAGTTCCTTTACCGCGGAGATTATAAAGACTTCGAGAACACATTCCAGCGGAAGGACGAGATTCCAATGCATCTACATCTTGCTACCACCAGAGACGTCGCTGTCCTCCGCTCGAAGGAGTGGTTCAAGATGGAGGACTCGGATGCTGAACTCCTCGGTCAGACCCTAACCTTCCGCTTGAAGAGCTTCATGCGGTACAAGAACAGGAATGTCTTCAGCTCAGTACAGACTGTAGGTGAGGTTCTCCTTGAACTTCCCACCAAGGAAATGATTCAGGTCGCTTCTGTCGAGTATGAAGCCGGAATATCTCATGGTAATCCCGTAATCGACTACCTCGAGCGCAACGGTACGACAATTGACCAGCCCGTCACCTTCGAAAATCCGATACCTTTGAGCGGCAAGACTCCTCTAGAGTTGAAGGCACCTGCGTCAAATGACAACTACGCTCGCGTCTCCGGAGACTACAATCCCATCCACGTTTCGAGGGTCTTTTCGAAATATGCCAACTTACCCGGTACCATCACCCACGGTATGTACTCCAGTGCAGCCGTAAGGAGCTTGGTCGAGGTTTGGGCAGCGGAGAACAATGTTGGTCGTGTGCGAAGCTTCCACGCCTCTCTAGTCGGTATGGTTTTGCCTGACGATCAGATTGAAGTCAAGCTTCAGCATGTCGGTATGGTCTCTGGTCGTCGGATCGTTAAAATTGAAGCTAGCAACAAGACAACTGAGGAGAAGGTTCTTCTGGCTGAGGCCGAAGTTGAACAGCCTGTGACTGCATACGTCTTCACTGGCCAGGGTTCTCAAGAGCAGGGTATGGGCATGGATCTGTACAACAGCAGCCCAGTTGCGAAGGAGGTCTGGGACAGGGCCGACCGGCATTTTATGGATAACTATGGCTTTCAAATCACCAACATCGTCAAGAACAACCCGAAGGAACTCACCATTCACTTTGGTGGTGCACGAGGCAAGGCCATCCGCCAGAACTACATGGCAATGACCTTCGAAACCGTTGCCGCGGATGGGACCGTCAAGTCGGAAAAGATTTTCAAGGAGATCGATGAGAACACCACATCATATACTTACCGATCGCCTACCGGTCTTCTATCAGCAACACAATTCACCCAGCCCGCGTTGACACTTATGGAAAAGGCATCTTTCGAAGACATGCAATCCAAAGGGGTCGTACAACTAGACAGCACCTTCGCCGGTCATTCCTTGGGAGAGTATTCCGCTCTTGCTGCGCTCGCCGAGGTCATGCCTATTGAGAGCCTTGTGTCCGTTGTCTTCTACCGCGGGCTGACCATGCAAGTCGCTGTCGAACGTGACGAGTACGGTCGGTCCAATTACTCCATGTGCGCTGTCAACCCCAGCCGAATATCCAAAACCTTCAACGAGCAGGCACTCCAGTACGTTGTTGAGAACATAACCGAAGTCACTGGCTGGCTCTTGGAAATTGTCAACCTGAACGTAGCAAACTTGCAGTACGTTTGCGCAGGCGATCTACGAGCTCTTGACTGCCTCACCAACGTTACCAACTACCTTAAGGCTCAGAAGATCGACATCCAATCCCTCATGCAGAAGATGTCGCTCGAAGACGTCAAGGCGCACCTCCAAGACATCATCAAAGAGTGCGCGAAGCAAACGGAAGCCAAGCCCAAACCCATTGAGCTAACTCGTGGCTTCGCAACCATCCCTCTCAAGGGCATCGACGTCCCCTTCCACTCGACCTTCTTACGATCAGGCGTCAAGCCGTTCAGGAGCTTCCTGCTCAAGAAGATCAAGAAGGAGAGCATCGACCCAAGCAAGCTGGTGGGCAAGTACGTTCCCAACGTTACTGCCAAGCCGTTCGACTTGAGTAAGGAGTACTTTGAGGAGGTGTACAAATTGACGAATAGTCCCAAGATTGGGAGTATTCTGGCGAACTGGGGGCAGTATGAAGAGGGGATGACGAGGCAGCAGAGGAGGGCTAGTATAATGCAGGCAGCAACTTCATGAACGGAAAGCGGAAAGGGCCCATTTCTGTACAAAAGCGCTGGGAATGTTATGATCGTTTGATCTGAAGCGTTCGGCGTTTGGAGCGGAAAGCCACTGGGCTTATTGGGCTATATCCTTGTGTTTTCTCTCCATTTCTACCGTTATTTGCCTTGTTCAATAATACCTAGAGTGTTTCTTTGGGCTCAGAGCCTGTTTAGATGAGAGCAGTTGCTACCTGTTTTACTCATGTATATCCAGCGGTGGACAATTCAACCTTATCTGGTCCTTAAATTTGCCATTGTAGACTCCTGACGTATAGTAGGCTGATACTTGTCGAGGTTCGCCTGTTGTCATATTTCGCTGCTTGTCTCGTCGAGTTGATCTACTTCTAGATCCCTGTTCCGGCATACCCCAGATTTTCCGCAACCGGGATCTGCGCGATGACGACAAACAATCCTCCACACTTTCCACCAAACCTCAACACCCCGAAATGTTCTTGGTTGCTCCAGCAGACCAATCGATGCGCCAGGCGCGAATATGTTTAAACTGCAACTGATACAATTGCTCTACTACTTAGATTCCACCCGCCATGAAAGTAAAGCACACGCAGTCCAAGTGGTGACATGAACATGATGGACTTCCACAACCCTGGGGGGACCTGCATAAGCTCTAGAACTGGATCTACATCATGACGTTACACCCTGCTTTCCGTACTAACTATGTGTTATGCACAAGAGGAGGCTGGCAGTCAAGATAGCTTGATGCTCCTTCTACCTATCCCACCGCCGCGGACAACAACCGGAGCACTGCATCAGGTCGTTCAAGATGTTGCTGAATTCGCGCATTGTAGCAATTATTGCAGTTGCTGGAGTTGCTACAGCTCAGGAGCTGGCAGTACTGCCTTCGGATCCTCTAGTCTACGGTCCCGCTCTCGAAGTCGCGCATCTATACTATGATCAGCTACCCGCAGGTTCGTCTCATATGAAACCATCTTCAATTCGCGGTGCGGCCTTCGAAACTTGTCCGACTAACTCCTCTCAGGTATCGTCGTTGCTGGCGATGGACGTCAATTCTCTACATATCCTCCGGCCTTCTACGCTGCGAATGCCAATGGCAATTACACCGTTGCGGTCCTAAACGCGAATAATACCGAGACGCCATATCCTAATAGAGAGATCAATACTCCACCACAGGGATATATAAACTATACTACATCACCGCCAAGTCAGTCTCTTCCAGGTCGTTCATGCTACATTAGCTGATGAGGTTGTCCTCTACAGCTACCGCAGGCTATGCGGACCACTTCCTCAGCCCGCAAGGCATCGTATGTCGTGGCTCTCAGAATGCACGATTCGCTTATACAGCATTAACGTCTGACTCTTGCTCAGATCATAGACGCAAAGAACAGACTCTGGCTTCTAGACAACGGCAGAGTGCTCTCCCAAACAGACGGCCTGCTCACCTCGAACTACGGTGGCCCAAAACTCGTAGCCATCGACCTCTCCAACAATACCGTCGTCCAGACCATTCTCTTCCCAAGAGACGTAGCCTACCCAGATTCTGTCAGCCACCTCCTTCCCCTCCTCCCTTCACCCACCCCGCTAACCAACCCCAAACAGTACCTCAACGACCTCCGCATCGACCTCCGCCCCAGCACGACCCCCTCCGGGCTTGGCATAATCTACATCACCGACTCCTCCGACGAAGGCCGCAACGGCCTGATCATGGTCGACATCGGCACCGGGTCCTCCTGGCGCCACCTCAACGGCCACCGCACCGTCCGCGCCGACACCCAACACCTCCCTCAATGGTGGGGCCAACCCATCTACGAGATCCCGCGCCCCGGCCAACCATTCACGTACCAATCCACGGGCGCAGACGGCCTCGCTCTCTCACCTGACGGAGACACATTGTTCTGGAGTGTCACGGGGAGTAGGAGGCTGTATAGCATACCTACGGCGAGGTTAAGAGATAGAGGGATGACGAGCGAGGTGCTGGCGCAGAGTGCGGTGCAGAGGAGGGGGGAGAAGGGGAATAGTGACGGGATTGACGCGGATAGTCAGGGGTTTGTGTATGTGAGCAATGAGGAGCAGAATGTGATTAATATCTATAATCCGGTGAATGCGACGGTCACGCCGTTTGTGCGGGATCCTAGGATTGCTTATGTTGGTGAGTATTTGCCCTTGGTATCCTTTTTGTAATTTCTAGGGGCTAAAGCTGGATATGTGTTATAGATGCGCCGTACGTCGCCGGTGATGGATATCTCTACTTCACGGTCAACCAGCTGTGGGCGTCGCCGAGCTATTATCCAGGCACCGATCGAACGAGGAAGCCGTTTGTGCTGTTCAGAGTCCCGCTGCCGGAGAACTCGACGCAGGTGCTTCTTCAGTGATGAGGATGGACGGTGGAGTGGACGGATAGGTTGCAGGGCAGGCCCGGCATCACAAACACCGGGACATGCCTGAGCTGGCCTTCTACGCCCATTGTAATAATACGACCACAGTCTCTAGCGGCCGCCCGTATAACCGAATAATACTTAAAACTGCTATAACCTAGAATTATGCACGAATAACTCTGTCTGCATTTTTTTTTCTGTATTTTATCACGAGGCGACCCCTCAATACCTTCATCGCGTTGCTCTTAGGTTCTCCCGCGACTTATGATGTCTTGCCTGAGGGACGAGAACGTCTACGGAACAGTACATGGTTTTGGTGGCCGCACACTGAGACTGCTATTATGGATATATGATATACCACGAAATCCGGGCCTTGTGAAAATTGTGCGTGGAGGTTACACTGACATAATAAGGGAATATAATCATACTGGCTATTATCTCAATAACCTCCTTGTCACCGTCCCATCCGGCAAGGGAGACCCCCTTAGAAGTCCGCCTGGTGCAATCGGTGTCGTCGTTATTCGAAGTAGAGTGGAGAGAACACCAACTATCAAACAAAACTATAGATAAATAAATTCTATCTCCTATCCTATTATCTAAGTAAGGAATATAATTATCTAAATTTATAAAAATCTATTTACTTTTCCAAAGAGAGTCCTTTAATAAAGAACTAAAAAAGTAAAATATACTAGAAACTTTAGATATATAAATTCTACTATCTACTCTACTATTCTAACTAAGAATATATTTATCTATAGTTATAAGGATACTTCTTTCTATTAACTAAAATAGTTTTTATTAGGAGTAAATACTAAATAGATACTAGAAAACTTCAGATAATTAAATTCTATATACTACTCTATTAGGTCAAGTAGAAATATAATCATCTAAAGTTATAAAAAAATTAATTCTCTCTACTTAAAACCTAGTTCTAATAATATATATCTTTTTACTTATAATCTACTAAAACTTTTAGATAATTATATTCTAAACTTTAACTTTTACTACCCCCTAATTTTAGATTTAAAATATCTAGAGTTATAGAAATTTATCTATTAATTTAAGAATTAAAAGAAAGAGGAGACAAAAAAGTAAGAGTATTATTATAAGAACTAGGATATAACTTTAGGTACTTAAAGTACTAGATTACTAGGTATATATTTCAGCTAGGAATTTTAAGTATCGAGGGTATATTAAGTTACTTAGACTCCAATATCCATAGGTAGTGCGTTAAGAATCACTCAATGCCAGCGGCGGTCAACTATCCATGGAATTTTCGCTGCAAAGTGGATGACAGTGGAGGTCATTCGACGCTTCATGGGCTACGAGTGTTCGCCTCAATTTGGTTTATCACGGCGGTTTTTTGATGCTGCTCGCACCCACAGCGCAGCTATCGAGGTTACAAGGAATGTATGGCAACTGATGCAATTGTTGCTGAAGGAAGCTTCAGTACGGAAGCATATATACGGCTAAGCTGCGCGGCACTCCTATGTACAAAGAGTCGATACAGAGCAAAGACGTCATCGTCCCAACTCGTCTCTTGTGACATCGTCCGAAGGAAGCCAATTGCTGGAGTCTTAAAGCTGCCCGGACCATGATGTATAGACATGTTTAGTTCACCGGTTTTTCCACAACCATCTTCTCTCACGCTCTAATTCTCTCTGAGCGGCCTTTTCTGGTCGTCAAGCTCACGAGCGAAATATCTCGATACTACCCTTCCCTAACGCCCTGCTCTTTCCCATATAAACCTTTTCAATCTGTGAAGACTCATAGACACATTCTTATAAACTCAGCCTATCCATACTCAACCGATCCACACTCCTCCGCCTCCTCACAACAGCAAGTTTATAAAACCTCTCCTCCCCCGCCGCCGTCCGCCCGCCAATATACCACTTCTCGCCCCCCAGCGCATCTCTAAACCCCTCCGACGAGCTATCCGACCCCCTTCGCTGCCTACTCGACGCAAATGCCCCACCCATCACCATCCCACTACCTCCTCCTCCCCCTCCTGCTCCTGCCGGTGGTGAAGCCGGTGAGCTAGGCGACCGCGAATACGGCGACGTGGAGGGCTGTCGCTGTCGCTGTCGATGTGTGTGGAATGGCTGCGTGGGTCCGGCGACGCGGGCGGGGTTTTCTGATGTGCTGGTGGAGATCTGGGGCGAGGAGAGATTGGCAGCTTGCAGGGTGGAGGAATGCGCGGGTCCGGTTTTGGTGGCTATGGAGCGGGCAGCGGTGGAGGGCGAGGCGGTGGAGGCGGTTATAGATGGGGAGGCGGAGTGGTGGGTGAAAGTTGTTTGGGCGCCGGAGGTGGATGAGGAGGAGGCTGCGGCTTTGGGGATGGCGGATTGGGCGCGGAAGGCGGCAAGGAAGTTGGAGAAGAAGGGTCTGTTTGTCGGCATTGTTGGTGGTGTGGTGGGAGGGAGTTTGTTTGAAGATACGGAAGGATGCTTCGCAGAACCTCGGTGCGTGAGTTTTGCTCAATCAGAGTCCTATCGTGTGCCTGGGAGTTCTCGATCGTTGAGGTGGATCAGGGGAGGAATAAGGTAGTTCGTCGTTTCGGTTATTGCTGCGTTTGCCTGTACAGGGGCTCGTCTGTAAGGAGGGTGACAAGTGTCGAAGAGTACAGAGAGAGTTCTAGGTCGAAGTATTCACAAGAAAGCAATGTCATCTACGCTTTCGTTCGTTTTGTTCGGTTGATGAAATCGAGGTAGAAGCATAACGGGCCTCCGGATATTCCCACGACGTGGTGGACCGGTCCGAGTGTTGCCGAGGTGTCGGGAAGTTACGGGCACACCGCAAGCCAGGTCTCGGTGTCGTTCCACAGTAGATACCACAAAGCAACTCAAGAGCAACGTCGACTCGTCGAGGAGAGTTTATGAAGACTCTGGGGAATGCGGGGCTACCAAATGCGAGCTTGAAACACTTAAGTTAAAAGCCGAAGGATGCCGTGGGCACGGAAGGATTAAGCTTCCAGCGAATTGCAGCACGAGCGCCGGTGAATCCGGCGACAGCTGCAGCCTTCCTTTAGCTACCCTCCTTTAGCTATGTACCCCACGGGTGCCCGAACATGGCATTTGCAGCTGCCGCTGGGGAATTCTTCAAATGCCATCTTTCCTCGAGAGCGTGTGCTCGAGCACCAATTCAAAAGATAGTCCTTAACTTGTTCTGTGCACACACGAATAGAAGCCGTCGAGTGCTTCATAGATCCTGGATTTCTTCGGCTTTCTTGAATCTTGGACTCGCATAATGGTTCTCTGCATATGCGGCTTCTGCACGTAGTTCGATTCGCTCACTGGCGTTTCCCGACAATGGAGAAACGGACCGAATAGAGGTACGGAACTCTGCACCTTAAGTCCACTCCCCAAGTGACCGATCCGCGACTTGTGGGCTACAGCCGCTTGACGCTTTGGATGACCTGATCTTACAGTAGAAGTACGGTACCTACAACATTAGTAAACCCTGCAGAAGCTCGTTATAGTAAATACCCGTTGAAGTCGTAAACTCGTTATGAGCATACCTATGTCAAGCAAATCTTGCCTACAGGTCTTGTGCTTTTGTGGAGTTTTTGCCAAAATCAACAAACTAGTCGACCCATAACCTGGGAAGTGCTATCTCATCACATTGCAATTCTCAAAGCTCAGGTGCTAAAATACGAGGCTATATTACAGTAGGACTGCTGGTATCAAACATATAAAGTAGTGCAAAAGCAGTTAACTGGATGAAAACCGGTTATCCGGCCGATACGCAATGATTGAGCATTTCCATGCTCCGCTTTTCGTCGGACGGCTAAGTCCACAGCGCGCACAAGGGCTGTTTTGTGCCTTGCGAGGTTCTTGTATCATGAATGCATCTCTTCTTGGTGATGAACGTTGTCATTATTGTTAACGAAGATTTACCTTCACAAACGTGCGTGTTTCAAGATTAATAGCAACAATAGTGACCACGGTTAGTCTAAAGGTTTGATCGTGCTGTGACGGGGCCGGGTTCCAAGTCAACATTGCGATTTTGGTATCGAATCTTGAACTGCCTCCGCTGCCCACGCCCATGCAAGGACCTCAATCGCTTTCCATGACCTCAACGGTAAGACTCGGATCAGCTTGTCTGCGCCTTTTTGTGGCTTGGGAAGGTTCTTGAGCCCCTCCAGTCTTCCCCAATAGCCAGTGGAACACGTTTGGGGTTGTCCGACGCTCCTGCTCAGCACTACCCGGGCCGCGGGTTGCTCTCATCGAGCGGCCCAGCGGGGATGGATCATTCGAAGGCCGTCTCACGTCTGACCGCTCGCCTTTGTCTGACCATGATTTATTCGTCCTCTTTATCCGCCTCGATGGTTCCAGAGCTGATGATATGCGGTCTCTTGATGTAATTAAGAGAGGCTTTACCAGTACCAGATCTCCGTGGTCTTCAGCCGCAAGCCTGATGATGCCCGGGTACAAACAGTGCAAGATGCTGGTAGCTTCGTCAAGGTTTCTTACGGTTCTTGATGTTTCCGCGTCCCTTAAATCAAATCTACCATGGAACATGTCCTTCGGGTTACTCGCTGGGGTGACTTGCGGTCTGCATATCTCATAGCGGTCGATGGAGATCCGCATCGCCTGGTGTAGTTGTATAGAGGGTTCAAGAACAAGCTCCAGAAATAGTTGCTGGTGTCTCCTAAACAATTGGGGCTCACGTAAAAGGTAGTCGATAATAGTCTTCACATCAGCTAATATGGAGTCTGCGGCTTCCCTTTGCAGCGTTCGAAAGTCTGGATGGCCCACTAAAGCACAGAGGGTCTCCGATCTCCATGCATCTACGCTCGGCGGGTCTACAAGGCTATGTATTAGCGATGTCAGAGTGTCTTCTTTCAGCAAGGAAGTCTCGCGGACCTCTTTGCATTGACGAGTTGACCATGCCTCGTTGGGCTTGCTCAATGGTCCAGGCGTGGTCAGGGTGGAGTCCAACAGGAGTTGGTTGGGAAAAAACCCGAGCAAAGAGCAAGCTTGCGATGATTAGGTACATTATCGAGTAGTCGGGAAAGTCATGGTCATCTTGACGGAATGGTTCCAGAAGGTCCGAAGATAGCGAATTTCTCAGTGCACGTGGTAGGCGTTCGCTTCGTAGAGCCGACCTGATACGCCTTTTTGAATCGTTTTGCTGTAGCTGCTGCAGGAGACCGTCCGCCCACACCTCTGTTTGGTTGCAGACTTCCTTGTACCTGCTAATTACTTCTGCGTCTGTGAGGCGATTGTGTTTCTTGAAACGCCCAAGGAGGGCAGCTCTGAGCTGTTGGACCTGGGCCCGCAGTGTTTCATTCTCCACTGTTAGGTCCCAGCCGTGCTCATTGTCCCCAGGAGACATATACCTTAAGTCGGATCCTGTCATGGGTTGGTCCGTATGTCTGCGTGTTCCGTGCTCTCCATCAAAGTCCATTATCACCACGCCGTCTTCCATAGTGATCCGTCTATCCTGGAGCTAGTGTGCAATGGATGGCTGTCATACAAAGCCTTTCCATGCTAGAAGTAGGCAAAAGAGTCACGTGCAATGGCGCTTCCAAAGAACAGGCCATGTACTGTACCTACAGTAACCCTCCAGTCGCTCCAGTCATTGCCGACCGTGGCCGCCAGCGTAGCTGAGGTAGCCAGGAGATTCGCTCTCGATTCTTAAGGTAATGCAGCAAAGGCTGTGCGGCTGAACACGAGACAAGGATCTAAGGCTTGTCACGAGGCAACCAACCTGAAGGCGACCGGTTGTGCTTATCTACCTATCTTAGGGACGTCGCCTGCTGCTTGCTTCTATCCACTTGTCGCCTCAAAGATATAGAGGCAAAGCCACTGATATCTGGCAGCCTCTAACAAAGTCTAACGCACAGAAAGGTCCTGGAAGCAGCAGAAAATGGCAATCACCACGCGCAATAGGCAAACCCCCAGCAAGATTCTGATTGCTGTGGATTTTGGTATATTTTGAATTCACCGCTGTCCCATATAGGGAGATGTGTTGAGGTTAGCCTAGGGACCACATATTCTGGTCTCGCCTGGGCCAGCACGGAAACGGTACATTCACCACTGTAAATGACCGCTGTCAACAGCTCAGCTGCAGGGCTAAGATTTGTTTGTCCATAATTAGCCCAGAGATTTACATGTTATAACGCAGTGGCCAGGCGGAGGAGCTTATACCGATGAGAAGGTGCCAACGTAAGCAACTGGCCGTATTTGTAGTCGCAGCGGGTTGATCGATTATGCGTAGTAGGATCGCCTATGACCGCAACAGTCAAGAGTACAGATGGGGCCGCGAGGTCACCGATGATGAAGAGAGATACGAATGGTTCAAGCTCAAGCTTGAGTCCAGGTTGCCAGGCAGTTCTGGTTTGGCTAGGCAATATCGCAATCCTTTGCAACTAGAGCCTAACGACGAGCATCCTGTGGAGCAACTCGTTACCGATTATCTTAGGAAGCTGCGAGAACACTCGCTGTATGTTTTGGACCAGACGTTTCCTGAACTCCTTGGAAGTGTTCCAGTGGAGTATGTAATCACTGCCCCGGCAGTTTGGACCGAGAGAGCAAAAGCGCGTCTATTGTCCTGCGCCAGTAATGCTGGCATGGGACGAGTAGACAATATTCACATCTTGTCTGAGCCAGAAGCGGCAGCCCTTTATGAGTTGACCGGGAGAAGTAGACAACGAGGTTACCTCCAAGTTGGAGATAGCTTCGTTGTATGCGATGCCGGAGGGGGGTAGGGCTTCATCCACCTGTTGCACACAGATAAGACGTAACTGACCAGGTTCGGCGTCAGGACTGTTGACTTGATCTCCTACAAGGTGTCCGCTCTCGACCCTGCTCCTGTACTTACTGAAGTCGCAGTTGGATCTGGTGGTACATGCGGTAGTACCTTCCTGAATCGGATCTTCGCGAGGCGTATTACAGAGAGATTTGCTTCGTATCCGCAGTGGGATAACGACGTACTTGCCGAAGCTCTAGAAGATTTCGAAAACAAGGTTAAGAAACAGTTTCGAAACAGTGGACCAGCAAGCTATGCCGTCAGATTTGCCCCATTTGATGACGATCCGCGAAACAACATCCGGGGTAGAAAGCTCTATCTATCCAAGCGAGAAGTCAAAGCAATGTTTGAGCCTGTGGTCGCTGAGATCCTCGGGCTAGTGGCTGGTCAAATTGAAGCCACAAGAAGCGAGAGAGTTCAGGCAGTCATCCTTGTTGGGGGTTTTGGTCAGAATGAATACCTGAGAGAAAGAATTCAAGCCCACGTTGGAAACAATATCAGAGTCGTGACAGCTATAGAACCGTAAGCCTCTTCTCTGACCTGGTAGGTAAGGTGCGCTAACTGCTCTCTAGTCTAACAGCTGTAGTGAAAGGAGCATTGTTGAGAGGGTTGGCAGAGGCATCTCCTTCCCTTGTGTCTACACGGGTCCCGTCGCGCGTCGCCCGTAACAGTTACGGAATCGAAAGTCTTGAGGCGTTCGATCCAAGCAAGGGCCATCTTGCGGAGAGGAAGTTGCGTTTTGCCACGCATTGCAAAGATAATGGCTAATGTTCGTTAGACGCTTCAATTCCTTCCTTGGTCAAGACCAAACGATGGTCATGAACTGGTTCATTCGTAAGGTGCTACAGCCTGACTTCCCAAAGTAACTTCGTTATCTCAACGCTAAAAGTTACTCAGAGAGACAATATTGAAGAGAATAGACCTCGCCGGATAAATCTATACTGGGAGCAAGCAAGAGAACTCGGAGGGCCTCGAACTATAATACTCCCAATTTATTGTTGTGCTGCCCCAGACGCACCAGTGTACAGGACGGATGGTAAGATGGTATATAAGAGCATCTGCCGTGTCCAGCTAACATAGCGTAGCTGTTAGGAAGCTGGCTGAGGTTAAGGCCAACTTGAGCCGCATCCCCCTGAGCGAGCTGGATGTAGAACCTGGGCGGGATGGTAAACAATATTATAAGGTGGACTTTGACATCGAGGTGACCTGTTTCAGCGTTGCGATCAAGTTTGAATTGGTGTATAAGGAGAGCGTCTACGACACTGTCACACCGGATTTTATGTGAGAGGAATTGGTTGATGGCAGATTTTGTCAGCAATGGAATGATGGTAAAAGCCAAAAGTCATTACGTGCCCTGTAGTCTTGGCTGAAAATGTATTGGTTACTAATTCTGCCATTTTCTCAAGTTTAAATGCCACAACATTCAGATAACATTAGGAGTTAACAGCTTCGGTCTTCACATGAGATTAATGAAAACGAACATATCAATTCCCCAAGGCTCAAAAGAGCCGTTAAGTCAAGTCGTCGGCGCAGAACTCCACCCGATGGATGTTCCACTCCAACAGGCAATATTTACAACCCATCATTGATTTTAAGTGCACCTGCAAGAAGGTGTTGCTTTCTTTCACTTTCAGCCTCGTCCAGCAAGGACGTTACGGCCTCCAGGGCGACCAGCGTGTAAGTTACCACCGCCGGGGCGACCAGCATGTATGTTACCATCGCCAGGGCGACCAGCGTGTATGTTACCAGCGCCAGGGCGACCGAGATGTATATTGCCACCTCCATTGGGTACCACATGGATACCTCCACCGCCGCCATTTGGTCGAGGATGGATATTGCCATTTCGTCCATCCCCGTTAGAACTGCCCCCATTCGAGCTAGGTGGTCGCACTCTCATGTTTGCCCATAATATCCAGCCCAAAATGAGTAGAACCCCGACCGACAGGAGGATGACAATGACCGCAATGGTGACATTGCCTTTCATGGACAGTTGAAAGGCTGCTTGATAATTTCGAATGCTCGTATTGACGATCGGCAGATGTGCTGCTTGCGGGAATCGTTATGAGGGAGGGCCGCGTAAGAGAGTATGCCTTGCCAGGTTAGCCGACTTCAAACATCCCTTATGCACAATAATCCTTATGAAGCGTACAAGTCAAGGGTTTGAAACGACTCCGACACAAACGGCGAAGAATTGATTGTTGGGTCCTATTCAGAGTGGAAACATTGAGGTCTCGCATTGCATATCATCGGTTACAAAAAGCAATCGAGGTGGATTCTCCGCCGTCCGTACGGCCTGATGTTGTCTAGTATTCCGGTTCGATTCCGTCCTACATATCTGTGCTCGGAGTTGACGAGCTTGTCCTGGGTCAGTCCCAAAGGATTTAGTATACATCCTAGTGCTTTCGGCGACTGCGCGGCTTCTATATCTGGTCCCATACAATCTGGTTGGTGGGGAAACCCGAGGCAATAATGGCGGGGAGCGATGCGGCATCCTTGCGAGCATCGCGACCGCCACAGTAAGCTTGGAGCCCGCGCTTACCTTTTTATTATGATCCCAATTCGTCCGACACAAGCAAGCCGGAGATGCATTTAGCCTGCCGTATATTCGATGGTTGATGTCTAGATCACCTCAAGGTACCATGAATTCCTTCAACTTAGTAGTATCCACTAAATTACCGTGGAGATCCTACATCTCTATTTTTGCTTAGGATCCAAGATCCTAGAGTTTACTTGAAACCTGGACTGGTATCTAGAAAGAGTCACAGGAACAGAAGGACTGAGCGGCGATTGCCTGAAACGTTTTGTGTGCAGCGACTTCCGACCTGTGATACAGCGACATTTTCAAAATACAGAAGTGTTCCGAGCCTTGGCGCAGTCAATCGGCGAACTGAGGGTCCCCCGGTAAAATCTTCCTTGGGTTCTAGTAAAAGTTCTAACTGGTGGCTTAGTATTTGAGCTGTCGCTGCTTCTTAAAATGAATCACAAATTGGCTTCGAAGATACGCTGGCTTAGCGGGCTCACGGAATTGTCGAGACGGCCACTATTCAGCGAATCCAGGTCGTTTTGATGTCTTATCAAACCAACAACAGCGTCTCCCCCTCTTCCTTCGAGCGTGTTAGGGCCTCGCCCTCCATTATGCCGTGCACATACGCATCTCCCACGAATTCGAACTCCCTTTGTTCGGCTCTCACTTGCGACGCTCGATGTGCTGCTCTAGGCCGTAGCACAAACGGGACGCGACCACCATACAGCACCCAAACCTCATCACTCTGTTGAATCGTGGGAGGTCCGAGCCCGATATATCCGAGGCCAGAACCTCTACAACGCAACGCGTTGTAGAGGTCCACACCTGAACGCAAATCACACCCAAACGCCAATTTTGAAGCTATCTACCTATTCAATAACAGGATAGGGAGTCTGTAACAGCAAAGGATCTATCATCAAAGCGTGCGAATTATTCGCCTGGTCCTGTTGTATAGCCTAGCCAGCTGGATTGGCTGTACGCTGTGAATCCACCTCTTTCTTGACCTTCTTCGTCGCTAGCTGCTTCTCCTTCCGAGCCTCCTTTACTGCTTCTTTAGTAGCCTCCTCCATAACACGCTTCTTAATTGCTTCACCTATAGCAGCTACCCTCTTTTTTCCATGTGCTTGTCGCTTATTTCTAGCTGTTACCTCTACAGTAACTTCAACTAGCCTCTTCTCTATAAATTCCCCTAGATAGGATAGTGCTACAGCACCCTTTGTAAACTTGCTAAGATCACCTTCTGGCCCAAAGTAATCTAGAATCTCCCGTGCCTACTTTCGTAATTGCTTCCTATTCTTAGGTGTTTACCAGCAAGTCTTCTTAGGTGACCTAGGGGGGGTCTGTTCAGGACTAAATTCGCGTAGCTTATTTAGTACAACATCTGGGTTAAATAGAATAAGCCCTGACTTCTTGAATGCTGATTGAATTGTACTCGTTTTGAACGTCTGCTGCCGTATCGTTTTAAACGCAGCGAGGAATTCCCGCTTGTTAAAATCTGTACAGCCTGTACGGGTCGCTTTATCGATCGTAGCGGAGTATCAATACTTAAACGGCTGGAATACGACAACGTCGAGCGGTTGTATAATATATAATATGTGTAGTGGTAGAGTAAATGGGATGATCTTATAATCTTTGTAGTACTAAATAAATTCGCGTGTGATGTAGCTCTGAAGATTGTCGAATATAAGCATCCGGTATACGCCCTTTTGGACCTTAGCACTATAGGTTTCAAAGTGCTTGATCCAGTCGATTACAAGTTCGTTATTTATATAGCCAGCAGCAGAGCGTCCCATTAGGTAGTTATTTAGGAGGTCGTTATCTTGAAAATACGCCTGTAGAAAGTAGACCCCTGCTAGGATCACTAGCGGTGGTATAGCATGGCCTCCAGCACTAATCGTTTCAACTGAAGTAATATAATCCCTATTACCGTCTGTAGGAATCCAGCTCCGCTTCTTGCTATCACGCGTAATAACCCATTGCTCTTTGCCAACGCCAATTGAGAAGCCTGTCTCATCTATGTTCCAGATATCGCTGTCCTAAATATTAAGCCCCTGGCGCTTCCTATTGTATTCCCTGAACCATACTTCTATAGTCTCTCTTAAATGTGCCTGCTTCCGCTTTAAATCTATTGGCTTCTGCTTGACTTTGCTATACTCTGGGTGTCGCTCGAGGAATCGCTGAACCCACATCTTGCTAACAGGTGGGGGGTCGGTATCGGTTCGTTCAATACGAAGGATTGAATTTGCAGCGTTGGCGATCATGGATTGGGTTGCTGACAGTCCAATCCTATCGCAGTCATCAATATACTAACAGAGCGCCTTCTCCTGGAAGTCGTCTAGACGCCTGCCATTGCCTGGTTGTTGAATCTTTGACGGACGGCCATGGAATCTTGCCCGGAGTCGGTAATAAGGGACATTGAATTCGCGTGCAATAGCCGTGATTTTCGCGTGCTGCTGGCTCTGTAGGGTCTGTAAGGCCTCCTCTATCCTCTCCTCAACTGAATAGTGAGTATTCTCACTCATTTGATGTATATACAGCTAAATCTATCAAGGAATTGGAAGAATATTGGCGTTGGGCTGTGATTTGCGTTCAGGTGTGGACCACTACACGCGAAGCGTGTAGTGGTTGAAGGCCGCGGATACCCCTTTGCCGTGATAAAAAGGCCTGTTTGACAACCATATCGCGAAGCGAAAGACAGATATCGTCCGGCGCGTTGGTCTTGCGATAGGCCATAAATTGGTCCTGGTCGATTTCCCTTGCTCTGCGCACTGGGAACTCCTCCATAATCATATCTCCAATCATTGTTTTCCAAAATGCCTCGGTCCAAGGAATTCTTCCAGGATGAGTTAAACGGGGATTGTGAGATACGTCCGCTTTGAGCATCATCTCCGATTCGGATATCAAGTCGTTAACTTGATCATCGGTCCAATCTCCCCAGTTCTCCTCTGTAACGACGTTGCCAACTTTTACAATATTGTCCACACGTATTCCCGTCAGAGACAAGACGCTGTCATTTTGGAGTGACACTAACCGAAGAGGCCTGCTGCGATCTGCTCTGAACTTGTTGTATCGATGGGAGTGGTTCCACCACTTCCAGCTCCGTCTTCTACTGTCCGGATGTTGGATTAAATCAAGCGCCCAAGTGGGTAGTCCAGAAGTCACCTGTGGTTCTCCACGCCGGCCAACCAGAGGTCTCAGGCTGCGTTCATTCCGAATCAAGTCAAGGGTCACTCTTTTATAGAGCGTGGTGGCGGAGAGCTCATAGTCGCAGGTTGAGACGCTGCGGAAAGGCATACTTGGGAATAGTCCCATTAAAGCATATACCTTGTCCAGCGGATTGGTTGATTCGCGATAACGCCACCGCTGTAAAAGATCCAAAGCTGGCTCTCCGGAGTTTGCGATATCTAAGCCACGAACAGGGCGGGTAAATTCATCTAGAGTACTCCAGAGATACTCAGAGTGAGGATATCGGAGCAATCTGGTTGGCAACAGTCCGTTGCACATGTTCAGTGCTGCAAGCTCTAAGACTTCGAAACGAATGGACCAGGGGCCCCACAATACAGTCGATTGCTTAGGTAGGACCGCTTCCTGTACGGTCCAGATGCGAGACCACCACGAGTTTCCCTTAAGACCCATGCCTGAAAAGCTTTGAGGACACTTTCCAGCGCATCGTCAGCATTGAGCGTGGGCGGTGCGTCTATCTCTGGGTCAGCTGAAGAAGCAGCGACCCAGTCGATGAGATCTAATGCACCTTTTGCATCATTGATTGAGAATCCCGCAGTTTTCTCGTCTATCTGGCCAGGCCAAATCAGGCATCGGGTGCAGTTCTTGTAGATGTCGCGCATCAGATTAACTTGTTGGGTTTTTTCCGCCTTATCCCATTGATGAATACAAAGCTGATCGATCCACAACACTCTTTTATCCTCTGAGCTCCGGAGACGCCGGAGAGCATCGTATAGGTTGTCGGTAACTTGTACTCACCATCGACAAGCACGATCCTGCGGTTGGTGCCTTTTCCCCAGACATAGGAAAGTGCTTCATATCCTAAACCCTCTTGAAGCGCTACCACTCGAAGTTGACACTCGATATTGTCATCACCTCTCCCAGGAAGGAGATATAGAATTCGAATTTCGCCTTTGGCCGGCCCACGGTTCACAGGATGTGTTGAAGCGCGAGGTGCAGACGAAGTCATACGTGCGTCTCGAAGCCGTAACGGTTCAAGACTTCTTCCCCAGGCATATGACAATGCCGTGAATGGCGGCTGGTACGTCCTGTTTGGCCTAGTCCTGCCAATTTCAGGAGCATAGGGATCGTTGAGGCCCAAATCGCTCGGTCTACGTGGTGATCGACTGGGTCGGGGTAGGTAGGTGTTGTCAGAACGAGTCGCTGGCTGCAAGGCTCGTCCATAACACGGCTCTATTTCAGTGGCCCTTGTTGTCACAGCCTCAACATTTGGCAAATTGCTCCATGGGCGTGCCCGTGTCTCGGCGCCTACTCTGCGGTCCAGGTGATGCTCATCCGAGCCGGTAGGTATGTTCCTGGTGCCAGCTGTAGCTGATCCAGTGACGTTCCCTGACACAGTACTAGCATCGCCCATGCCGTCCGATGACATTCCGGGATAGACTTTTAGTGTTGGTGATGGAGCGCATGTGGGGGTTAGTATTCGCCGATTACGTCGGTCAGAGACTCGCGTACTGTCCTACGGGAAAAGGTCCTGATTTTACAGATTGACAGAGATAACCAGGACCGGGCAGGGGCATTTACTGTAGTAAACCATCAGTCTGACAACGCTCTGCGCGGCTTTTCCGCCCGACTAGCTAGGTTGAGCAATATCCAATCAGTGTATAACTCGAGGGCTTAGCCAGCAGAACCCCGGAACTCTCGGGCTAGCAACTATAAGGTAGACTCTTTTCGATGTTCAGTCGCGTTGAACGAAGGCACTTGCATATTGTAATCCATTGCGTCTCAAGACTGGTAAAAGGGAAAGCAGAGCCACACCGGCGCCTTTCCCCTAAAGATGATGAAGTGGTAGAAATATGCATCACTTGGACTGGAGGAGTTAGCTCCTCCTTTAAGGAATCCATGTTTCTTAAGGACAGCCATTGTGAGGAGCTATCTCGGTAGCTAGGGAGACGGTTGGCAACGACCTTGAGCGCCGCACGCGCCGCATCCGTTTACAACCAAGAGTGAAGGTCTTATAATATCATAGACGTATAAGTAGGACATAAGCAAATCGTTTATTCCTGCACTACTGCCGTATTCCTTTGTCCGGGATTATCGATCCTCACTTATCACTATATCCGCTATGTTAGCACTAGGCGTGAATTCCGCAGATACCACCGGCACTTCTTACGTAATAGCTCGCTAAGTATTTCACCCTCTGCAATAACCAAATACACAAGTTTCTCTAGGTAGTAAACTGCCCGATGTGACGATTATTTTTCTATACCTTATTACGCCCACTCTGTTATTACTAAGTGGAGTTTGTCCTATTAAGCCCGTTCCGTCACCAATTAATGAAAGATCATCACTGCAGTACTGTTTACTCCTATTAGCTCAAGGCACCAATGATAGGATTGTTAATGGAGGAACAAGTCAGCAACGTTCGGTCCTAGCTTATGATAGGCAGGAAGACGCAGCAGTTTCGGTTTTTCTTCCTGTTGGGAATTCCTTTGTCTTCACGGCATGCTTATATAGACGTGCGAATTGATATGCTGTAGGTTTCGCACACGATTAATATTATCTATCCTCTAACATAGCTTCGCAGTCATAGACTCTCTTCATTTGGCTCGCTTTTCCCCAGCTCAGCGGTTTTCGCGGACGCCGTGCTTGGATTTCAAGCATTTCTAGACGACCCAAGTTTGTGGAAGCGTGCAGAAACATGGGCACTTTCTGTCCGAACCCAAGCCGAACGCCCAATCACGGCAGACATATTGGCCACGGCCATCGACACGTTCTACTCGTCCGATTATAGCAATGTGGATATCTACAAGAACGGCCGAAACAGGGTGGATTGAGGGAAGAAAGGGTGTATTCAGATAAGAGCCTATAGGGTGGGGTGGATCAGGAGAAACGCCAAGGAGGGTGGGTTGGTTAGGGGATTTACCGCAGGTTTATTGCAACTACTCCTCCACGTATTAGTGCAGGCGTCTTATTTTGTCGTCGTCTTCACTGCATCAAGGTCGGTGCGAGAAGAGAGGCTAGCATTCGGCCCGGCCTCTGAATTTGAAATTACAATTCCTCATTCTGATGCACTCCAAGCCATCGTACCATCTACCATGCACAAGAAAAGCTGCTCTTGATGGACAAGGTCATGAATAACGTGGCGCCAGATGCAAAACAGGCCCGCAGGCTTTTCAACATCGGTGTTTGCGTTCTAACTCCAGGAAGCCGATGAAGATGGAATCGATGAATCCATCGAAGATGAGCATCAAAGATGAGGACCAACTCGACGAAAAGTTCCTGATAGGCCAAGTTCCATCTGATCGCACGAGTCGAATTAAGGGTCACAATGCCAGGATACGTGTTGATAATAGTTGTGTTCCAAATGAATGACTTTATATATATATCGCGCCCAAAAAGCTACTATATTGTAAAGTAGGAGACAATTAAGGAAATCAAAAACGAGTGTTTACCAAACAGGCCAAACCCAGAATCTCCCCCATGTACCAACTTCAGCTCTCATTCAACTACATTCAAACGTGTCCAAAAAGCTACTATGTTAAATAGTAGGAGATAATCGAAGGAAATCGAAAATGAGAGTCTGCTAAACGGGCCAACCTCAGACTCTGCCCTAGCTCTCGTTCAACTATATTTCCGAAAGACCTTCGAGGCCTGTTAGAAAGAACAGCTCTTAGGTTATAGAGTTATTATTCACCTTGCAAAGCCATTATAGGGCGCGTCCTATAAATAGGTATTAAATTAGCACCAAATTAATCTTTATATAAACCAATCGATATAATAAAGGTAGAAATAAATATCTAAACAATACTTACTATGGGCCTTCTAGATCTAGTTGGTTTAAGTAGGATAAGAAGTGTAACTTCGAGTCCCACTACAGCCCTTACAAGTATCAGTACAGCATCGTGAAGGCTGGGCGTTGCACCAATGACTCCCGGTCCCGCAAACAGTATCAGTGATATAACAGGTGTCAGCCGTCAAAAGGCTGCTGCTGTACGCTGAGGAATTGTCTGATTGAGCGAACTGTCTATCTAAGAACGGTAAATGACCCGATCCACCCACCTTTTACTAATATTGACGATATCCACCTTAAATAGATTGAATAGCCTCAAC
>JAGFMK010000198.1:0-55645 GCA_021030975.1 Lichenothelia convexa | reverse complement strand
GGAGGAGGGGTGAGGAGGGGAGGATCGCCGAGGAGGGGCTGAGATATTCTGCGATGTGAGTAGCAGAGTGGTTAAGAGAGATCTTGCTGTGAATTGGTAGGCCGTTGGATAGATGTTGCTAAGGAACATCGAGCTAGCAGCACGGGAGAAAGATTTAGTGCACCCCTGTTCCCACTTCTTTCCGCTTCAATGGCCGGCACGTTTTCACGTTGGTCAGTCCCGATAGTACAGGCGTCTTTCGGAGATGAGAAAGGGGGAGGGTTTCAAATATTGGGAACTGGAGTCAGTGTTCAGGTTCTGTGCAAGCGCTGGCGTTTGGGACACTGGATATTGGGGGTACTGTGCTTTATACCTATTGAGATTCTGGTGCTTTATTTCGGTTTGTTACTAGTCAAACTGTGCATGACATAATATAGATTGGACAACATTAGTGGTCGTTTTGTTCGAGAAGCAAGGAGGATGAGAAGGAGAGGACCTTGGAGGGAAAGAGAAGGTTGCATGTGGTAGTGTATATAATCCTCTATAATGAATATCATCAACTTAACTCCATCCCATACGACCAATCTTGGATGACTGTTGGGTCAGATAGATTTGTGTGCACACTGTCTCCACAATATTGAGACAGGAGTTCTAGCCCTTCCTTGGACTTGCATTCTTACCACGCAACTGTGATGCCATTGAGGAGAAACAGCTTGGAGAGAGTATAGTCTTGTCTTATAGGCGTGTCTGGTTTGTTTAAAGCTTACACTCTAAAGGGAAAAGATATTTGTATGTTGAAGCAAGCTAGGTGCGAAACTCGAAACTCGATGTACCAGCGTCCTAGTAGCTCGTAAAATGCGTTTAATGGAAGAAAATTTATATGTGGAGCTCGCGATCTATGATCAAAGGACCACTTCCGCCAATTGTGATAAACTGGGAGAATGTGGTCATTACACGCTTCCGAGTCCCATTTTCCATTACACCCAACTTCCTGCCAATTGGCCGTGTCTTTATAACCTATTCAAATCTTAATCCAGAGGGTGTTTTCCACTATTTCTATCTCACTTCGTCTCTGCGGACGAAATAGGCAGAAGTAAGAAAGCACCATACAAGAACTACTTATTCCCATTAACGTGGTATATTTGCGTCCTCACGCCCCCATCCCCGCATCTCCAATAAAAGTAGTAAACCGTAGTCAGTCGCCCGTACGTGACGACTGCAGCAAGATCTCGACCGTTCAAGAAAGTAAACTTCTTTTTAACCAGACCTCAAGGAAAATTCCACCGGGGGGCCCTCAGTCCCTTTCAACTACCCGCGCCAAGCAAGCGTTGCACCGGGCCTGACCGGCGACCGCAGGCAGGCAGGTTTTGGTACACATCGGAAATGTAAGCTTCGGGGGACCTCCAGCCCACCTACCTTATATTCGTGCAACCACCTGGCATACTGATGAAAATGTAGAAAGCTTTCTCACAGGGCAATATATGGACAGAAAGCTCATTAGCCGGCTACCCTCGAGGGGAATTTTCTCTGCTCTTGCGTCTTCACGGCGGAGTCGTGAGCCGGGGTATGAGCACCAACCTAAGCTTAGATTTTCCAGATACAGTTTCCTAAGGAAAGCACCAATACGACCCTCTAGCGCTGAGGACAGACCTCCATAAGTAGTACTTTCTCATCCCTCAAATTCAGAATAATCAACGGAGGCTGAAGCTACGCAAATCAATTCTTTCCCACCGGGCCCCGGTAAGCGCACAATCCAAGTTCCTTCCGCTTTCGCAGGATTCTCCTGGGGCAACGGGGGGGTCATGAATCCTCAAGCCATGGCAGTATTCGAGCACACTGACGTCCTCCTCACTAGTCATGGCCAACACAAGGAACCAAGTTCTATTCCCCAACTTCTCCGACAATCCTACTGTATAGGTATGTACGACCGCGGTTAAGCGACTTGTATGCTCTTTATCGTATTATGTATATTCGAAGTAGCCATACAGCCATTATATATTTACAGATCCCCAATCCTACTCCCCTGTCAAGGCAATCGCGGTATCATACAAATCGTACATTCGTAAATCTCAAGCTGAGGGTAGGTAATGCGGATGTCCCCTATTACGGGTACGAATTCATTGACCATGTCATGGCTTTCCTCCAGGCACTCCAGGCGCCTGGCCACTCGCACCTCGTCCTGGACCTCTCCTCCCGACACTAGGGCCAGCTGGTCTCGAGCCAGTCGTATCACTACCCTGCCTCCTGGTCGTTTCTTCGTCCGCTGCTCCTCGGTCCGCTGCATGGTTACTACTCCCCTCCTGAGCTGCTCTCCCCTTACCTCTCCCGCTGCCCTTCCCTTTACTACCGCCCGCCTTCCTAACCCTCTGGCTCTCCCTATCTCTCTCCCTTTGCTCCGCCTCCTGCACCCTTGCACTCTCCATTTCCCACCAAGCCTGGAACTCCTGCTCCGCCTGAATGTCCATGAGACTCCGCTTCGCCGCAGCCTCCTTGACGGCGACTTTCTTCGCCTGCTCCAGGCTCAGAATGTCTGCCATTGACAGCTGCAGGCGCGGCTCGTTGGCTCCGCTTTGCCCTGGTAGAGGGACGTGTCGGATGGACTGCGGTATTGGCGGCGGAGATGTGGGATCTGAGATGGCGAAGCCTTTGCCGGAGGCGGATGTAGAGGGTGATGTTGAGGGTAACTGTGCAGGCTTACTGCTGCTACTGGCACGCTGTTGGTTTGGTGACAAGGAAGGTCGGGAAGACGTAACAGAGCGGGAAGGCGTGGGTTCATTAGTTGCTCTAGTATGCGGAGTAAACGAGACCTTTCGCTGTTGTGCTGAGGTTTGCGGAGAAGTTGGTGCTGAGGGCTTTTGCTTGGCTGTGCTGCTAGGGTTCGCGATTGTCTGCCGCATTGTTAATTGCGGCGTTGTAGAAGACCTAGTTGGTTTCGGCTCCGCGGCTGGAGTAGTAGGTTGTGCTGGCTGCGTCGCAACCGGTAGTATTCCTCCAGCCATGTCTTCCAACACGACCTTCGGACCTCGCGGAACAGTCTGCCATGGTGACGAACTCGAACTGCTTGCAACTGGAGTTGGTGAGGACTGAGCAGGTTTCGACGGTGTCGTAGGCGTGGCGAGCTGTTGACCATGTTGCTGTTTTCTGCGCTCGCGCTGTGATAGTTTCGTGACGAGAGATCCACTAGTCCGCTCGTCTGTCGCTTTCTGGATGGCAAGACCTGAAGATAGACTTGAGGTACGCGAAGATGATGCTTGTGCCATGATCTCTTTCATATCGAGCTTGTGCGATTGCAAGGGCGCCGCACCCCAAGGTCTGCTGCTACTGCCCTCGCCCTCGCCCTCGCCCTCGCCCTCGCCCTCGCCCTCGGTTGTGATGGGTACAGACACAGGCATGCTCGGAGAACCGAGAAACGAACTGACTTCCGTGAAACTGCCAATCAGTTTGCCGTCGGAGGAGATGAGCACTTCGCCAGCAGAGTCCGATCTAAAGAGAGCTGCCGTAACGCTCGGGCCAGTATCAGAGGGCCTTTCAGTCTCCTCCATCCGCCGAAAATCGTCCACAGCATCTTGGGTATCGCGAGCTTTGAGCAGTGCAGGGCTGTTGCTAGGCCGGTCTTCCTCTTCGAGGTCGAAGACCATGTCCGTTGCGGCTGGTTTCATGCTAAGTGCAGGACTTGGTGGAATCCCCTTTGCTTCCCTGCTGGACCTACGGCGACCCTTGCGCCCCATGGGAGACGTAAACAGCTCTTCAAAAGCCGGCCCGACGAAGGAGGATGACAGATATCCACCTTCTTCCAAGTGCTTGGCCCGCAGTGTAATAGAGTCAAGCTTGGCTTGCCTCGCTCGATCCACCATCTCAGCTAATTCTGGATACTTCTCGTGAAGCAAGGCCTCAGCCCTCCCACTCTTTGCGAAAGGGAGGCAAGCCAGCTGGTTTGCGCGAACAACTTCATCAAGCTCGTAGAGGAGGTCCTCATCGAGTTCGTCCAGGAGACTGAATGTAGGTCAGCTTAGTACTGCAAAGCGAAAAAACAGCTATCACGCACTGATTTTCTAACATCGCTTCCAAGTTCAGACATAGATACTCCAGGCCAGCATCTTTCAGCTCGGTGACGGAGCTAGGGGCGACCGCATTGAGCAAATGGCATGCGGTACGAGAGTTGACTAAAGGCTGTAAGCAGTAATCGTAGGACGAGTGTTGTATACTTACCAAAGCGTCCGAGCACCTTCTGGCAGACTTGCGACAACCGATCAAGCATGAGTTCGTTCGCCACACTCAAAACATCCATCACCACATCTAGGAATGCGTCTTGATCGTTGGTTTCAACGTCATCAAAGAGCTCTTCACCGGTATCAGCATAGATATGCCGAAGAACAAGCTTAAAAGTGTCGAGTGTCACGTGCTTGAGATCGACGTTGACAAGCTCAGAGTCATCCAGAAGCTCTCTTCTGTCAGTAAGCCAACGGCCTCCGGCTCGGCCCTTGAAGAGCCCTTCAAAGAAAGGGCATCGTCGGCATACCAGCGCTCTGTGTACAAGTACGTTGGAATCAGCAAGCTGAACCTCGATGTCTCCATCTTGGAGGATGGTGGCGTCCTTTATGGCAACCTCCAAATCCATGTCAAGACCTTTCTTTGGCTCCACCATCTGCCGGACCGCTGGTTCAAGCCTCTGCAGTTCCAGACGAGAGGCGATTCTCATCAGCTCTATTCGAATTTGGCGGTAGCGGAAAGCTAGTACAGATTGGTGTTTGGTATGATGCCAAACGTCCACGAGGTTGTCGGTATATACGTAGAGAATCAGGTTGACAACGGTCAAGATGTCAAGCCCTTGAAAGGTGATTAACGTTCTGTTGCTTTTGCCTGATTTGATTGAGAGTACTTCCGCTACGGAGAATGAGCCAGTTCTCCGGTATTCCGCCAGACCTTGCCTTAAAATACGACTGCGTCCAGATAGCATGAAGAAATGCACGGGAATCGTGATATCGGAGCTCGTTGTACGCACAAGGGCATCATAAGTATCATCATTGTCAAGCTGCAGCCGATGGAGGACTTCACCGAGGTCCTTTTCCAAGTCTTTACTCTCAATTACCCGTTTCCGCAGAAGTTCAAGCTCTGTCGGGCGTCGCCAGAAACGAAGGCTTGGATTTTCGCTTTCCTCGTCATTCCCAATCGAAGCCAGTCCCCGAAATGAGAGTAGCGGGTAAAGGTCTTTCCATATACTGGGTTCATCGACTATAACTTGCGTCCTGGTGACATCGCACTCTTTTCGAACCGCAGCATAGGCTCCGTATGCCGAAGCTCGCACAGCAATAACTCGAGTTATGCCTGGTACTCTTGAGAATTTGTAGTCTTTGGGCTTGTATTCTCCTGTGCTCGCAGCACTTGCGTCTTTAACTTTGACTCTCTTTGTACGGCGCCATACACTGCCCGCTTTCGTGGTCAGGATGATCGAGCCATCTTGGTCTACATCGACGTCTCTGGCGGCCATGTGACCCTTCTTCAAGGACCAGATGCGGAATGGCGTGGACAGAGCATTGCGAATCTTATTTGGATTCGTTGTAGAAGCGGTTCCAGCCGAGCCTTGTTCAACGGGACGGGCAACTGACACAGTGAAAACCTCGCCTGTGGTGGATAAAGCGCACACGGTATCACCACCAGAGGCAATCTTACATATCTTATTTGGCGATCTGTCGTACTTCGTGGTCAGAAAGCTGTTCCTGAGGAAGTAGTTGGTGAAACCATCCAACGGGAACGCCAGCTTCGAGTAGCCGTAATTAGCGAAAACCCAAACCTCATGATCTTCGAGCAAACAGATTGTAGCTCGATCAATCGCAGAAGCGATCTTGATAGGCGAAGAAAATAATGATGCTGCTACTCTTCTCGGAATGACTTGTGCTTCGAGTGATCGCGCGTCAGAGTCCACGAGTCCAAGCTGACCTTCATTTTTCCCAAAAGTATATAAAGCGGAAGCAGTGAAGGCCACTGAATGGATTCTCGAGGCTGCAACGCCCAGGATTGTTTCTCGCTTCAAAGGGCCGAATATTTGTCGTGGGAGCAACTGAAGCGGGTCCTCATCCCTCAGATTCGAGATCGGCGGGGCATAGCCCAGCTGACCGAAAGCGTTATTACCCCATGAGCATATTTCACCTTCCTGTGATACTGCCAAAGAATGATTCAGGCCTAATGCAACAGTGATGATTTTCTTTGACTCTAAAGCTCCACCTTCAATGCAGACAAAGTTGTATTGTGTCCTTTCGCTGCCAGTGCCTAATCGTCCACTAGGGCCGTGGCCGCACATATACAGGTTGGATTCCGGATCTGTTGTTAACACAGCGGTGTGGAGTTTGGACATGTATACATCTTGAACCACAATAGGTGTGCTGCGTATCAGCGAAGGGAGTGATGAGATAGGCTTCGACGACCCAACCTCTAGCAGCCTGTCCTTATACGACTCGTCGAAGTTGCCCCATTTGGCCGCTCGGCTTTCCAGATGCTCTCGGTAGAAGCGGCGTAACAGGTGGTCAGGCCTCCTCAGAACAACCCTTTCCGGGTATTGTCGATCATCCTCGTCCCCGAAGCCGAGCGTCACGTTCTTGTTGCTTCCAAACGTAAACAATTCGTCGCCCTGTAGGTCTATTGGTGGCTTCACCAATACCTTCTGATCATCGTCTTCTTTGTCTCCGCTGACGCCGTGCGCTGTCTCCTCATCGTTGTCGTCCAACGACCTCGCCTCCTCGGCCTCTTCTGCGCCTTGATGAAGTGTTCTGTCCTTGATTGTTGCCCCAAGAATGTCAAACGGTGCGTTTCCCTCTTTGTCCTTGACCTTGATCAATCCTCCGGCATGTTGTACGACGCCAGACAAACCTCGTCCGAACGCATCGTCGAGGTCTCGGTCGATGATTGCTCGAGCTATGGCAATGTTTCCGAAATAGAAGGCCCTATGCAAGGCTGTCCAACCATTTTCAAGGTCCTGAATGTAGAGTTCGGTCAAGGGATGCTCCACAAGAGCCAGCGCGAACGCGATCGCATTTTCGGAGATGGATGAAGAGGCATGGTGTAGTATGGTGAGACCGTTGGCATCCCTCCAGTTTACGTCGGCTCGAGTGAGTGTCAAAGCTGTCGAGGATACGCTGGTAGGAATGCTCTTGCCAGATGTCTTCCGGCCTTTGTAGCTCAATCTGGGTGAAGTGGACAAGGTGGACTGGCTGCCTATGGCGGTTCCCCACGTACTTCCCTGCCCGCCAGTCTTGCCTTTCTGTGCATTTGTACGTAGGTTGTAGCTGGCGGTTTCCAGCAAACCCCGGAATTGATCCACGTCATCTTCGAGGTAGTACTTCCAGAGGTAGCTGCTCATGTGCAAACGGATTGCAGGACGCGGTACAGCCTCCTGCAGCTTCGGGATTGCACCTCGCTATAACCTCGGAGGGTTAAAGCTTGTTTAAAGGTGCTTTCGCGAAGCTCAGGAAGACTGCGAGAACGAAAAGCTGGAAGGGCGCAGGTTATCCTTGTCAGTCGTAGGGACAGGTGGCGTGTAGAGGGGTGGCTGAGCTTTGTTACTGATAAAGAGGCAGTCGCGATAGTAGTGCGGGCGATACTATACTACGGGCTTGCGGAAGTCGGAGCTGAAGGAGACTGTCTTTGCGCGGATATAGTCTTTGTAGGGAGGGAGTTGGGTTGGAGATGGTAGAGTACCTCGAAGTGCGGGCGTAGATGTCCCTTTCTGGGTGCAACCAACCAATATGACTCAACGCCCATCGTGCCATCCGATATCTTGCACGAATGAGTGCGCATATCAGAGGAGTGCACTGCACTACTTTTTTGAAAAGCATAGGGATGCCTCTCGACCGGTTTCAAAACTGCTGGGATATGCCTCAAACTGTGTCTTTTTGGAAGTATGATTCGCGGGTCACATTTGCCCATTCGTCTCATGGGGTGAAAGCCATTAATCATCTATCTAGTTCATACTATCACAATTTTAGAACACAACTTCAAGAAAGCCGAAATGGAAAAATAGAATGAGCCTGGACACCAGCCGTTCGCCCTCCGTTCAAGTCCGTCCCACATAAGCTAACCATGCAACCTTATGCTTACCATTCTTACCAAGCCGACACCGGGAAACCCGAGCATCAGTCGGGCGACTCATCTCGTGGCCATAGTCTGTTCAACAAGCACAGTCAAGTAGCCTCCCCGAGTTAGAAGTGTCGGATCGAAACGTGGCACACCAGCACCAGTAGATCCCGCCGACGACGATCCCGCCCCTGCGCCGTTGCCTGCAGTTTCAGGCCGGCGCTCGCCAATGGCAGCCTCCGCCAGGTGCTGCAAGCCCATCATCGGAGCTGGATCACCAGACTGCAGTTGATGCTGCTTCCCAATAATAAGATGGCGAATCGCGGAGTCCCAGCCCGTGCTGTCCTCGTTGGCATACAGACCACGGTGCGAATCTATGGCCTCGCGGATGTCGCTGATACCTCTCACGGCTCCTTCTCTAGTCTCGGCAACATCCACTAGACTTGCCAAGGTTAGTGCCGCAAGTGCAGCGAAGTGGTGATTTAGCGGTGTAATTGGAGTCGCGTCGGAGTCCAAGATCGCCGCCATCTTTTGTGCCGGTGGGAGGAGTTCGTGAGGTTCCGAACTTGGATGCAGTGTCTGGATCAAGAGGCGCACATGCCAGTACGATAGATGAACAAGGTTAGAAGAGCGGATTGTCGATTCGACCGATTCGCGGAAGCGATCTATCTCTCCCTGAATGCTCATGCCGACAATGTTAGCTGCAGGATTCGAAGGCGCCATGACATCTTGAGGGGCCGTCAACACCGTCGCAAGATGTCCCAAGATATACGACAGTCCTACATGCGTTAGTACGGTTGACGAATTTATACATGGGTTGGGTGAACATACGGACTAAGTGATAAGTTGACTCTCCTAGAATTAGCATGTCCTCAGGCAGTAGCTGCGTGCTATTCTCCTGAAGTTGAAGCAAGCTGGAAGTGCTGACTGCATGCCAGCGGTCCAGGATGAATAGTACCCACCAAACGCGTCTTCCAAGCTTCTCGTCCGAATCCGAGTCACCGCTTTCGCGGGGAGTGAGCGTGTTAAGCTTGCAATGAGTGGCCATTCCCACTGCACGTCCCAACCACTCAGACCTTGGTGGTCCAAGCTGTCCTTGCATCGCTGCAGGGCCATAATTATCCGTGCCAAGGGCCATCAGAATCAGGGTCTGGATATAGGTAAGATTGGTAGACATTGCTCGATTGGAGGAGACATCGTATTGAAACGCTGAGATGAGCTCTGAAGCTCGTCTCGTCGCATCATGGAAATTGTGAGGCCGTTGCAGATTTGATGACGGAAACGAACGGACTACGCAATCCAAAGCCGCAAGAAAAGCCTCTCGCAATGTCAAAGGGCAATGAGCCAGGCGCGAGCGAAGACGAGCTCTGGAGTTGGACAATAACGGCAACGATGGATGGATTATTCTGTAGTATCTGAGGCCGAGTCAGTAAAGCCGAGTCTCATTTGGCATCTGCCTACGTACTCATCCATGACGCTGTCGTCCAGCCCAATAAGCGTCCCGGAAACCTCGGTTCGCGGGTCTACCTCCATCTGTGCGCTGGTGCTGTCCGGTCTGGGGAACTCCAAAGGACCTCCCCGTGACAACTGCTGTATTATGGTGTTTGGCGACGTCTGAGGCTTTTGATTGGATATCTGACTAAAATCGCCCGACGAGGACTGCGGCGTTTGTGGATGTTGTCCCATCGTGGGGTGGGGAAGATGTCTCGAAGGTTCTTGCTGCCAGATGCTGGACTGAGGTCTCGGGGGTAGTGCGAAGCCTCCATTCATACCTTCGGATACAGAAAGGGTGCGCTTCCGTGAAAACGTTCCAGGAGGGGAGAAGTCTTGTAGTTCCATGGGCAAATATTGCTGTTCCGGCTGATACATGTTGACGTTGTGAGGTCCTATCTGGCTTTCGAGATTATTGAGTCGGTCAGCTAGCTCCTTGATATAACTAGATTAAGGTCAGTCAAGAGTGCTTCACATGGAGAACAGCACCATCAGGTTACCCTTTGCTAGGCCCTCTCTTCATCGGCTGCCTGCTAAACTGGCACTGCGCGTTTGTTCGTTTGCAATTCGAACAGGGCGTCATACTCGATTCTGAGACTGAGTCACAGCGAATCTAGATACTGGATCAGAACGCGCATTCCACAGCTCGGGGGTTGAACGCGACGCACCTTCTTCCTTCTACATTCATCACATGCCCGGGATACTTTCGTCCGCTTCTTCGAGTTTTCCGACGTTGGTGTCGCTGCCGCTTGGTGCTGGCCCTGCATGTGCGTCTGATAGTCGTGTTGCTGACTCAGACTCATTACGTCCTGCGCGAGTCGCTCAGGTGAGGTAGGTTGTCTGCTGTTGTATTGATGCTGGTGGTGGTTGTGCTGTTGCGTCATTGCCGTGTCTTGCTCGCCACTTGGAGGCGCGCCCATCAGTGGTGCTGCATGGCGGGACAAGTCTGCTGTAAGCTGAAGTTCACTTGGTGGAGACAGTCCGTTCTGACCATAGAACGGCCCCGCGCCTCCGCCGACCTGTGCGGCATTAGGAGAAGGGTAGGATTGTGTCGCCATAGAGACGCGTCAATCTGGGTAGGTTTCCGAGGGGGATGAGTTGATGGGAGGATAAAGGTCGATGGAGGTCGGAGGTGAGGAAGGTGAGAGTGAGGGAACAAGTGAGATGTGATGGCTGTCGGGGTCATGCCCTGAAATAGCGCCATTGCGCTCTCGCTTAGCGCGTGCAGCGTTTCTGAGCGTCGCGATACAGAACACCACGCTCACGATGTCGCTGGCAGGGTGCAAAGCATTGTGGAGTTCTATCCATACGTCTACTAGCCTATCTACGGAGTTGATGAATTTCCCTTTGCGGTCCGTTCGTCTCCCGTTCGGAAGAAGCATTTTGCCATGAAGCGGATCACGGACCAGATCTTCCAGTCCGGCCCTCATGTTACGGAACATCTAGCACATTAAGCTGTAAGGTGCACGAAGACTGGAGTTTGTGGTGGCAAAGAGACTAGGTGGCCAGCCTCGTAAACGGACATATGCCGAATGCTCGTCGGGCCAGTGAAGGTGTTGTTTTGCAGCGTCATAATCTCACTGAATCACTTTCAGGAGCCCGCCAGGCCACTGTACTGCTCCCACAACTCGGATTCCATGGTCTCAGATCGAAGGATGGCTGCATCTCCTTTCCGAATGCTCGCAGTAGCCGACTGGTTCCTACTCAAGACATCTGCGAAGAACAAAAGACTAAACAAAAATTCTTCGTGTTGGAGGCGTCACGTGCGCAATGGTAAGATGGTCGATGGTCTAGTGAAGCTTTCCATACCCGTATTCTCTTTATTTAGTAAAGAAGAGCGTAGAAATACGGTGTGAGCCTTTGGTTGCGAAGTTTGAGAGATAATTTATCGCGGTTTCTTCTCTAGACATCTCGATAACAGGGCCCCGCACAATATCGACTCCTACAATACATGACCAGGCAGAGTTGCGTTTGCCCCATGCCAAGCTGTATACCATGTAAGGATGCTAGTTGAATTGAACATGAATCGCCTTAATTCTACACCCCTCTTTAGCATTATACGCGCGTTGTCGATGTGAAACAAACGGACCAAGATCGCGTCTCACCGGGCTAAACAGGCTCGAACGGCAACGACTGCAGGGACTTGGGGAAATTCTGTGGTCATCTTGCTCCAGTGAACTTTACAATTGCGACCATTTCAAGATTGAGATGCAAATGTTGGAGAGTGCAAGCGAGTAAAGCAGACTCAGCTTAGTCAAGGCTCGTAATTGCATGTGGCTTATTCGGCCAGATACTGGAACACATGGTTCACCCCCGTGGTGAAGGCTACTCCTACATAGCTACAATTCACATGTTCAAGTGAGTACCTTATTATCTACATCTTCTAGCAAACTGAAATAAATATCTAGGTAAGTACGATAATAATGTGGTCGAGGGCGGGGAGTGGAGGGCAGATGTGGGCGCTGGCCTTGCCCTACAGCTCTAAGTAAGCGAGCCGCCAAACCCGCATCTCGAGCCGCTCTGGTGCAGCAAAGTCGAGGGCCGAGATCGAGCCTCGACAGATCTTCCCTTAGTGTAACTAAACTTTACTACTGCGCACTGCCCATCCCGCGTCTCCCAGCCTACCTTACTACCCTCACCTTTACCTGCCTGCTTGGCCGTCTTTCTTCCCACCCACACGGCCAACACCCACACCAACCTTCTCAGCCTCCAGGAATACGCAAGATAGCGAAAGGGTCTCTGCCACGTTCGTTCTTCTTCCTTCATTGTACCCGGCCGCTGCAGCTCCTGGCGTGCGGCAGCAACTCCAGTGCCATGCGGAGGAGCTAGCTGCACTCGTCGTCTTGCGACAACTCCTGGCCTGACGGTTGATCGAGCGTTTGCTGGCACGAGCCTACAGGCGTTTCACCACTTCTACCACACTCGCTTTTTGTCGTCCATGTACAGCAGTTTATTAAACGCTTCACGCGACCTAGTCCGTCGAACCCGCCTTACGATCGTTACCGAATTTCAGTTATACCCCCTACAATTGCGCTTGCACACGAGCGAGCGACTGCGACTGCGCTTCGAAATTTCAACCTCTCAACACGATGATTGATGCCCAGGGAGAGAAGTGGGCATGCGAAGCTTGTATAAGAGGTCATAGAGTCAGCAACTGCACGCACCAAGGTACGTGTCACCCATCCTTGGGCAGCTGCTTGGCCGTTGAAGGTCCGATTCTAACGTAATGCTAGACCGGCAATTGCATCATATCAACAAGAAAGGACGGCCTGTATCACAATGTCCACATTGCCGTAACCTCCGCAAATCACGATCGGCTCACGCAAAGTGCGACTGCGGAGAAAAGCCTCACCCCAAGGACAAATGCTGCCACCTGAGGAAAGCTGGCTTGATTGGGGATGTTAATGGAGAAAACACATTCAGCATAGCTCCTGACCGCCCAGCCACTGCAGACGCCATGTGTTGTTGTAGTCATGGCGACAAGTGCACCTGCGCGTTTAAGAGGGATATGTCCGAGGGCGAAGCTGCTCCGCTTCGTCCCGCGCCTGTAGTGGCGCCGAAACCGAAACCAAAGCTCATCACGGCACAGTCAGAGAGCGCAATTACGACCTTTGCGAATGGCCGTCAGCGACCTATACAAAAGCTCAACAACATGGCACACATGAGTGGCACACCGTATCCAGTCCCACGAGCACAAGCTCCACATGGCCTACCTGCTCAACCGACACCACTCGCCGACGGCCCTGTTACTGACAAGATGGCGGCTAAGAACCGGTTTTCTTTACAGCTTCAAAAGTCCGCTCCAAATTCACGGAACACTCTTCGACAGATCAAATCTGAGCGGACATCTCCACAGCTTGCCCCTTCGGCTCTCCCAAATGTACCGGTTCCACCACTGGCATCTCTGGAGTTTGCTTTCCCTGCCAACTCATATGCACCCTCTTCCCAGCAAGTCTCTGCCGTCGATGACATGTCAACAGCCAACTGGGAAGCGTATCTTGCGTCGCCTTCTGAGTGTACTTCTCCGGTGTTTTCCGCTGGCGTCAACCCGCCGACCGTCCCATGGTCTGCCTATGATCTTCCTTTGAACACAGCTGGTTTCGCAAGTAATATGTCGCAACCTCCGTCCTTCGCAAGCGCGGACACCAGTATGGCCACACAACCCGGTATGACGAGCTCCTCATCGGGAGCAGTGTCGGAGCTCGGAGATGTTGCACAGCCGGTGGATCTTGGACTCATGAACCAGCACAACACATCGGCTTCCCAGCACACCTTCTGGGATCAATTCGATGGCCAAGACTCGGACGTATATCGCTTAAGTTCACAGTCCTCCTACCTTGGGCTACCCCAGCAGGCTATGCTCGCTTCAGATAACCTGGGTACCTTGTCATTGGATGAGTTTCTTAAGCAAACCACATCTGTTTCCAACGGCACTTACACCCAAACCCCGACAAGTCAGTCCTTCAATAATGGCGCTCATTTCTACGCCACGCCCGATTCTCAGCCACGATCGGCACCAGCTTTGCCCACCGATGTTTACCAAGACAACACTAGCATGTGCCCACCGCCGCTCAACCTGAACAGTGAAGCACAGTATCCGCTCAGTTACACTTCGCGCAATGACCCTCTATATACTTGGAACGATCTCCCAGCTCACGCTATGGATTACACGCCGAACGGACTCCCATCACAACCGTCCGGCTATCCTCACCACTTGCCTTTGCAACCATCGGCCTTCAGCACACCCAATCTTCCGCAACAATCAGCTGGCTACACTCCGCCTCAGTCGTCGGGCTATAGTCCGCACAGCATGCCGGCTCACCCCTCTGGCTACAACCCCGCCCATCCTGCGCATGGCCTACCACCGACACCGCAAAGCGAGTCTGCCATGAACTGGCCGTTGCCGAATTAGGCAGAACCGGATGGAGTACAGCTCGCTAAACGGTGCTTACGCTTTACGACGCTATGCTACCACGTTGGTGTGTTTTCATCGGCTTCAATGTTTCAATATGAAGGGTCTGTTCCACGCTCCTGTACCGCCTGCGGCGCTCGCGGTATATTGGAGGCAGTGCGTCTCGGTTGCACGTGATGCAACTTACGCTTTTGATGCGATTGCGACGAATGAATAACGCTCAATTGCGCTTCAAGCCTTTTTACTTTCTCTTCTTGCACTCTCTTTATGCACAACATTTACTCGGATTCTTACTGTCATTTACTTGAACTCATCTTGACAACTTTTCCGTTCTCGTCGACCACGGAAACTTTTGATTTCTATTCTTACCGTCGTTCAAAATTCGTATCTTGACAACTTCAATTTTATTCTTCAAGAGAAAGCCGTCAAAGGCCCCGGCGTAGGTGCACAGCTACGTACTGTACAAACTTTCAACTGTGTACGGCGTCTTGATTTGTTTACGATGGGCATGGATCAGAGGGCGCGTCGGTAGGGAGAGGTGCAAGGAGTTTCCTCGAGCTTTTAGAGAGAAAGAATGTAAATGACTCCGGTAGTCAATCAAGTGAATGGATTACTTCATCTTTGGACCTATTGTGATTTTGCACTTTTGGTATTGTTGCATTTGGCTGTTCACACCTGAGAAGGGTTGGTTTGACCGAGGCGGCTCATTAGCGATCCTAGGTCAAAGGTCAACTGTCAACGGATACTATTCTACAAAGTGCCAAGGCCATAAGTTCTGAGCCCAAGCCTACGCCAATTTAAGGCACAATCGACTGTTCGTCAGAGTTAAAAACTTAGGGCCTACCTAGGTAGTACTGTATCTGATCTTACCCCGAGGGCAACCTCCCAAGTATGTATCAAGGTCACTCCTGCCTACCCTTTCGCGTGGATTAGTTTGGAAATACCCGTTTGAGGATCCAACCCTCGAGTATACCTATGCCAAGCATCTGGCTTGGAAAACTACAAGAGTGGAATCGCAGTGGAGGTTGTAGTCAGCACCACGAAGCTACGTTACTGATCGACGCGTCTTGCTATTCTTCTTTCCCCGTAAGGTTGGCCGAGGAGGCCCATGGCAAAGCACGGCTTCCGTGAACATCATCCGAAGTGTCGAAATGCGGTCGGCATACAAGAAGGCCCTTCTCCAGGTGTCTGCGTCGTTGTCGAAAACGAACAAGGACGTTACAACCTTCTACTTCCCCGTATGCAAACTCGACCGTTTTCGCGACATGTAGTAAACTGTGTCACGGCTAGTCCGATCCACATCGATGCCAAACCCCATCACGACCTGCACAGAGCACAGGCTTTACCTAAGCAGCAGCGATCCGATACTTAAATTCTTCGTACGTCCACAACTCGTTTAAACCCTCATTAGCCATCTGTAGGCCCTCCTTTTTGATATAAGCTGTCTGACCAGGCCGTCCTCGACAGCTCACCCAGCGATCTTAGAAGCAAGGCTCTCCGGGCTCATCGACCAGTGGTTCTCACCTTACCTCTTTAACCCGTTTATCCTCACCATTGCCTGGCCTTCTCGGGCAAAAGCCCTCTACCTCCCCTACTCTGCACTGCCCCCACCACTTGCTCCGGTAAATGAAACAAGATCGCATGGCACGCATCGTTTGTTAGCATCATGCCACTTCAACATGCAGTGCTGCGGAGCGTAAACTAAGCCGAATTTTCATTTTACCATTAGCAACCTACAGTCTCCGCTCATTTCAAATCTTAGGAGTCCTCCTATTAAGTGGAGGCCGTGTGCCTTCATACTGCAGCTACTGCAGCTGGTTTTCCGAAGTGCTGACAGATGCTCCGCAGCTAGCTCCAGGAGCACTGTCATTGCCAAACCACGTTGCACATTTCCGGTTCCTGGGAAGTTAATGTTTGAAGCGCTGCTCACCTGGAGGTACGCTTATACTTGGAACTTGCAGGTGCTCATGGACTTGGGCAGCTTATGGTTCGCTCTGACGCAGGCATTGCAGCTATCTCGCCGCATCTTAATCAAAGAGACAAGTGCTCGAGCAGGCATACACGCTCGGACCATAAGACTATGGGCTGCAGCCGAAGCACGTAAAAGGATGTAATGCCGCATGAGAAAAACTACATAAGCAATATTTTCCAGAAGCTTCGGTGTCAGAGTGAGAGCTCTCTAAGTACAGGGTATAGCACAATCAGCCGGGTATATGCGCTATATATTGCAAGAATATAGCCCCTTAAATGCAAAAACAATGAAGCAAAAAAGGTACACAGACTGTAGATTGCGAGAAGATAGCGCAATCAAATGCCAAAAATTAAGCAAAAAGGTGCAACCAGACACACTCTGTGCCCACAAACTCTCCCCTCCATGCAGCAACTCAGCCAAAAGGTTAGATATCAAACCCAATCCGCCTCCACTCGCCATTAATGTCTTCACAAAGCTTGAGGAAGTTCTCATCCGCAAGATTCTGGCAGATGAGGTCCAAGATGGCTTTCTGCCTCTCTTCAGTCGGCAAAGTGACATACTTGGCGAGGCCGCTGGGTCCCATGAGCAGGTTCTGGATTGCGTTGGAGGGTCGGGAAGGCCCTGTCGTCTGCTGGCTATAAGGCTGGACCGACGAGGTGGGAGCGCCGCCGTTAGATGATGAGGAAATATCTTCTCCTGTGTCCATGGCGTGCCGTTGCGGGATTGAACGAGGGACGTTAGTTTCACTGGTGGTGAGTGGTCTGAATGGCTGTCGGTTGAACGTCTCATCAGTGTCAGTGGGATTCCCAGTGGATGTCACTACCGAACCTCCGTGGTAGGGGAACCTGCTGCTAGTGATTGCCTCTGCGGCGCTGCGCTTTACTAGTGAGTTGTGACTTTCATCCAGAACGCCGACGACCGAATGCGGTCGCTGATTGAGACTGACGAGCCTCGAGCCAGTATGCACCGTAGCTGAGTCTGTCTTCTCGCTTAGGATGGCGGGCCGTGGGAGGGGCGAGAGGTCTAAGGCAGAGCTTGGCCGACGAGACGCCAGCTTGTTGCTTCCTCGTGAAGCGGATGCCGGGCGCAGTGGTTTGTCAAAAGGTAACTCGCGCCTTGGGATCATCTGGCTCAAAGTAGTAGGAGACCGGGATACTGGTTCAGTAACAGGCCGTGCAGCAAACAGGCCTTTACCCCGAGAGGTCGCCACCGTCTGCCAACTTGCCTCAAAGTGAGGTAACGGCTGAGTCGGTGGTCGCAACCTTGGCGGTCCCATAGGAAAGATGGAAGTCGATTGTGCAAAGTCTGGTGGAGTAGGTGGTAAGAAAGGTGCATTTACAGCAAAGCGCTGATCATTTAGGTTAGTGTAAGCGGTGAGCTTTTCATTAGACGGCCTCGAGGAGAATGCCGAGTGAGCAGGTGGAAGTTGCGACTGCGCCTGAGTGGCAAGTGAGGGCGAAGGATCTTGTTGTTGAAGATGGCGATGTGACTGAATCTCGTTCTCGTAAGAAGTAGGGGGCACCAAGGAAGCGCCTTGCATGGAGTGAGCCGCTACGTCTACGGTTTCCGAAGTCTTGTTTGATGCCAGGTCGAGAGAATGCGAATACATCGAAGGATGCTTTCCTGTACTCGACTGAGGAGGACTTATGTTTGAGCTACTCTGTGGCCTGTGGTAGACTCCCTCCGATATGGTGCTGGCTGGCCTAATAGAGCTTGATGTGGACGACGTAGGCCGATATCCAGTGGGCTGTGCTTCATGTCGTGTCCATTTAGACGAATCAGTCCGGGGATACTCGATCACTGTCAAGGCATCAGTTGCTGTTGAATAGCTTGATGCGGATGACAGCATAGTAGAGCCTGATGCGGACGTTGTAGGCCGAAATCCAGGGGGCTGCGCGTCAGGTCGTGTCCGCTTAGGCGAATCGGTCAGTGGACATCCGATCATTCTCAAAAGGTCAACTGCCGTGTGATAATCCTTGTCCGATGCCAAACGTATCTGTATCCGCCGCACCTACGGTACAGAGTCATTTTAGCTAGCGAGTAGCCTGTTTATTGTGAAGACCTACCCTGCGATCCGGTAGATGATACCTGATAGCTATGCATGGACTTCTAACAATTGCAGTAACCGGGAGGGCGTAGTGCTGAAGTTCGATGCCTTTCTTGCTTGCATCTGCCGTCAAAAGCTGCACTTCTATGGCAAGATCTTCTATGGGAATGTTCTCCTGGGGAAGCATCAGCACTGGATTGCGAGATAGGGCATCATGGGAGCGATGCAGCTCTATGACGAGCATACCAACAACTCCGTGCCATGGAAGACTCTCATGCATTTTCTTCGGTCAAGAACCGAATTGCTGCTCGCAAAGTTTACAGAATCGAATACCAGCATAAGACCATTTAGCGTTTGGTGATTCCATACTATGTGGGCATCTTGTAAAGTCAGATTGGTCGCATAGGAAAATTTGACAACAGGTAGAGTAAGCGGCCTAGTAAGCGTATCTTGGGATGCCTGTGTCATCTGAACTGTGCCTGCAGTGCTCCGTTAGTGCTGATGAACGTTAGTACTAGAGCAATGCTACGGTGTCCCTGAAGACAGCTGTATGATTTTCACAATTCTCTAACCACAACTCGGGAGCAGAGAGTTGGGAAGTCAAAGACGAAGCAGTTGGACGCGGATGCTGAAGCTGGGTGTGGTGGAAATAACCCCTGTAATTTATATTACTAAGCGCGCTAGCCTCATTGGAAATTTTCGGCTCCCAATCAATACCTTGACTGATGTACCGCATCGCGCTCTGAAATTGGTGAAGATGCGACAATGATATACCAATAGCACGATGCCTACCCACTTTCGCTAGGCTAATGGCTTCGACGTGCAAAGCGTCGTCGAGGAGAGACTCGAGTTTCGCGGTCATAATTCCATTCACCAATAATCACTCACAGCGGTGCAACGGCCAGTATGGCGCCTGCACGTACACGCGAACCCTCAATAGAGCGCAACCAGGAATATGAGGAGTTTATGGAGAAGCTGGAGGCTTATCACAAGAAACGAGGGTATGTCAAGCATTAGCTGAGGGGAAGCGCGTACCTCCGGCCGGCCGTTTTCATTCTACAGTTCACCATCCGCAATCTGACCATTTGCAGGACCCACCTGGAACGCGAACCAAAGGTCGGGAACCGACATGTAGATCTTCTACGACTTTACAAAAAAGTCATTGCTCAAGGTGGATATGACATCGTGAGCGACGCAAAGGGAAATAAACTAGCTTGGCGGAAACTCGGTCATGAGTTCAACTTGGGCTCTGCGAATCTCCCGGCGCAGGCCTTCATGCTGAAATCTGCATATTACAAAAACCTCGCTGCGTTCGAAATCTCGGAGTTTCACAAGAAGGAGCCTCCGCCGACGGAGATATTAGAGGACGTCTCAGCGAAGGGCGGCAATCTACTTACTCGCACCCTGGAAAATTTCCACCGGCCAATAGGCAGGGAAGCGGAGAACCTAGCAAATGGCAATGAAAGCGAATCTGAGAATGAGGATGGTCAAAAGACACCGAAAGAGGAGAAGACTGAGGTTGACGAACCAGGAAGCCATGGAGGAAGGGTGACAAGGGGTAAGCAAAGAGAAGTCGCGATGTCAGCGGGCAAACCGCAGAGTCTTCTGGTTCGCATCCGTATAATAGCTGACTCCTTTGCTCTTAGGTCTCCGTCATGCGCCTCCGCAGCGAGTGCTGTTTCAGCCGGACCTATCCTCCTCACGACAGACACGGCAAAGTTCTAACCAGAAGTCTCCTGCTTCTCCCTCACAAGCCACAACGAACGGAACATACGCAACCAACGGCATCTCTTCCCTCTTGGCCAGTTGGGAGCCAGGGAGACCAGTGCCTCTTACCTTGAAACCGGTCGCAACGCCAGGAAATAATCCGGAGTGGTTCAAACAGCAGGAGAAGGCGTGGAGGGAACGGCACTACAAACCGGCTAAACCTGCCAAAGGCTTGATGCCTCCAGGCAGTGAGTTAATTCTCTGTTCAGCTGACTGCAACTCTACTGACTGATCTTGAAGCTGGGTTTCCCGGTCCAAACATCTACATTCGGTGTCTGTTATCACTGCAGTCCCGGGTACCAGAAGAAGAAGCATATGCCTTGCATCATCTAGTCAAGATATCCCATGAGCGAGGAGACAAGTACAGATTCGATGGATTTCCTGGCTTGGCAGAAACGTTACTCGCCAAAATCCTAGAGGTTACCGAGCTCTTCTATGACATCACATTCGATATATCCTACGAAGACTGTGCCTTGCAGATAGACAGACGGGCCGTTGATGGTTCGGTCGTTCCTTCCAACGATCTAACAAAGTTGACGAATATGAGGGCCTCTGATGCAGTGGACAGTGTGGAATCCGAAGATTTTGTAGAGCGGCTAGGGAAGATCAACGAAGCTGGCCTAGTAATACGAAACATGGTGATGCTCGAGGATAATGCGGAATTCATTTCGAAACTCCCGCTTGTTCGAGACGTTCTTACAGTGGTCTTCAATCTGCCATATCATGCCTCCCTGGTTGAGCTTCGACACTATGCGTTGGAAATCGCTGAACAGCTAACGAAATACTTCTCCCTCGAACCTGATGACCCTCTCTACATTTCGCTAGTAGCTCAGCTCGATAGTACTGATCGAGGCGTGCTCCTTACCACCCTTCGAGCCATCACCCGCATAGCCATGACTTTGGAGACCACCAATCGGCTTGAAAATATTCCGACGCCTACCCTTCGAAAGCTGTGCGAATTGCTCTTGGTTGACGACGAGGATCTTCGAAACATGTGCTTGGACTTCCTTTACCAATTTACCGCTCTCCCCGAAAATGTGGAAATCCTCATCCGCGATACTAACATCGAGGGGGTCGTATCTCACCTAGTCCGCCTGCTAATGTACAACGCCCACTCCGAAGAAAACAAGCAACGGCCACGAACTCCCAACAATGCACCTCTCCTGGCTGAACACACTAGCGCTGTCCCACGCATCCCGCCCGATCTCACCGAGCAACTTCTCACACACGAAGAGCCCGAACGCAGTTCGCAATGGCTGCGTTGCTGTTTCGAAGAAGACCCAGCGGGTGAAATCACGCAAATTCTTCTATGGCAGGCATATCAATCGGCATTTATCGAATTTAATCATATCAAACCCATGCTTCCGGCTAAGGACTTCATAGCCAACGTCAGCAACACCTTCACCGGGGCAACCGCCCAAGTACTCAGTGGCCCCAACCCAAAGTTCATCATTAAGGGTATCGTGCCGAGAAAGGTCCCCGTCGATACTAAAGGCAGGACATATCTCAAATGTCTTTGGTATCGCTTTCAGCCGCCTTTCCCCGAAGGTCCAGAGACGTGCGGCCAGTTCCTCCCCAGGCCGCAGCAGCTGTGGGAGCACGTCGTACTCTCACATCTGAATATTCCAAGAGGTCCGGATGGGAAGTTCATCCTTACGAAGGCCGAACCCGGTCCCACTGTATACTCCTCGGTTGAGCAGTCGTTCCTAGAACCTTCCGATTCAGACGGACATCGCTGCCGTTGGGGCCAGTGCACCCGTTTTGCAAACAGAGAAGGCTACGGTACTGCGACGGCGTACGAGGTTGCTATGCACGTCAAGACGCATTTTCCGGATGCGGCTACCGACAAGTCTGCGTTGAAACGCAAACATAACGTAGCGTTTGAGGATGACACTGCGAAAGCGCCAAAACCTGAATCTTCGTGGCCCGTGAAGAACACGGCGACCGACGATCGTAATGACGCGGCTGGCTTGCCTCTAACGGCTGCATTGGTCCTGAGAAACTTGGCGAGGGGCATCGGAAAAATTGACAGTTCCTTGGGAATCAGAGCAGGACAGAAGCGGTTAAGTCGAAGTGGGAGCGGAGAGCAGGAGACGGACGATAATCCATTAATTGAAAGGGTGTTTGGACCGGTGAAGGAGCAGCTGTTTGCTGTGATGGCGTACAATCCCACCTTGAAGGAGTACTTGGCTCGACTTGCTACGGCGATTGCCGTTGCTGAGGGTCCTTAGAAGGGTTCGAGCGAGGCGTTTTTGGGAACTTGGGCAGGTTGAAGAGCATCATGTGGGACGGGCACGCAGGAGGCTTGTTGGACGGCGTTCAGGCAATATCGAAAGGCGCAGGAAGGACCGGGAGATACCACGGCGACGACATTCGAGTCGCACGGAACTCGCATATGCAGCTTGTTGAAATTCATCCGGGCAATTGGGATTTCGCAACTGCGTCGTAGTCGCCATATTCTTGAATTATCTAGCTGTTCCGTGCTCATTACATTTTGCCACATGATGTGAAGCCCGTCTACATAATTTGGAAATCAACCGCTTTCCTATCATAATCAATTCGACCAACTATCCCAGGCTCCTGCATGAAGAAACACAATCCCATATACACTCACCACCCTTCTCCCCCTCTATGAACAACCACTCTGCCCCGCCCCCTTCTCCTCCTCCACAATCAGCCTCCCCACCGCCCTAAACCCCGCATACCACAACCTCCGATTATTAAACAACACCAACCCACCCCCCGGCCCAAACGCAAAATTATTTGTCTCCCCCGTCAGCCCCCTCGCCGCCTGCGCCGCCGTAACCGGCACCACGATCTTCCCCAGCAACGTCCCCTCCGGACCAAACACATGGATTCCATCCCCGCACCCGGCATACACATTCCCATTGCTATCGGTATGGATGCCATCCGGCCAGCCATTATCAATATATGCGAACTCGCGGAAGTTTTGGAGCTCGGGGACCACGCCGGTGGCGTTGGTGGAGAGGTCGTAGACGTATATGATGGGCCGGTTGGGGTAGATGGTTGGGAAGGAGTTGTTGGCTGGGTTGGGCATGGCGTGCGAGGTGTCGGTGATGTAGAGACGGCGGTAGTCGGGGGAGAACTCGATGCCGTTGTTTATGACTGCCTCGTTGGAGATGGCGCGGACTTCGCCGGTGATGGTGAAGGTGTCGAGGGAGAGGATGGTGACGTTGACGGGGTTGGAGAAGGACGCCCAGTTGGAAGAGATGTAGACGGAGTTGGTTTCCGGGGCGTAGATGCCGGCTTCGTGGGCGATGGCGTAGGAGCGCTCGGTTATGAGGAAGGAGGATGGGGAGGGCCCGAGGATGTCGTAGAAGGCATCGTTGTAGGCGAGGAAGGTTAGGGCGCTGTCGTTGGCGGGGGAAGAGGCGATGGAGGCGGTGTAGTTGACGTAGGGTAGAGAGGTAGCCAGCGCCAGCTGGTTGATAGACGTTACTGATACCATGGTGGATTGTAAAGCGAGCGGAGGTCTGGAGGAGACGATGACTCTAGGATTGCCATGCTGTTATATGAAACTTGGACTAGCTCTTCTGTGTACGTTGGCATGGCATTGACTCGCAAAGTCAACAGAGTGACGTGCGGGGCGTCTCTGAGACAATCTGGGGTGCGGGGTGAAAGTGCGGAGTGCGGGGTGCGTGCGTACCTTCCCCTGTCGATCATGTAACGGTCTTGCGTCTGGCCAGTGTCGTCAGGATCCCTACTACCAGGTAGATTCCTTAGCTGATTGCTTACCCAGACCTCGGGCAAAACTGGGCAGTCAGGAGGATTAAGTTCCCCCTACCAAAAGTAGGCACAAAACATTACGATCAACTCTAAGCCAGAGCGAAGACTTCACCGTGGCGTTGCCTAGTCGCATGGGATTGGTGCTCTCGTTGAGACACCAAAACATTCAGGTCCACTCTAGGTGTGAGGAAACTGCGGGACTGTCAAGCTCTACTTACTTTTGCGAGAAGCCATATTAGTTAGTGGACTCAGTATCGTGTTGACAGAAGAAAGGCAGCATGCCTTTAAGGACATTGCCCGCTGAGCATCTCATCAAGTAATGATAAATTGTTCTTTTCCATTGCCTTTTGGGGTTGGCACAGGCTGTGTAACTCAGCGCTCTTCCTTTAGACCATCTATACCCCCCTCATATTCATCCACGTCATACTCCTCTGGGTATCTTTGTATATGTTGCCTCAGAAACTCCATCTGCGCCCTGCTTTCCTCGGTCAAGTCTTCATAAACATCGGTGAACATATTCCTCAGCGCTGGTCTTTTCTCTTTCTCCGCTGCCGAAAACGCCTTTAGCACTTCCTTGCGGATGGTAGATCTAGCATCCTTCTCCTTCTCTTCATTCCACAACCTCTTACCTTCCATCCACTTCCTCAGTCGCGTGATAGGATTATCCCTTCGCTTCCAATCTTCGACTTCGACTTTTGCCCGGTAGGCGAAGCTATCGTCAGAAGTGCTGTGGTGCGAGACACGGTAGCTCATGGCTTCGATTAGAATAGGCCGACAGCCATCCTCGAGAGCCATCCGTCGAGCATCTCTGGTTACTTCCCTAACTGCAAAGATGTCATTGCCATCAACACGGATTGTGTCGATGCCGTAACCAACACCTCTACTGGCGATACCATCACCGCGGTACTGCTCCAAGGTAGGAGTGGAGATGGCGAAGCCGTTGTTCCTGCAGATGAATACAACCGGGCTGTTGCGAGTGGCGGCGAAATTGAGCGCTGCATGAAAGTCTCCCTCACTAGCAGCGCCTTCACCAAAGTAGCATGCAACTACTCGTGGCGGGACGTTGGGATTCTGCATTGCCTGTATCTTTAGGGCATAGGCTGCACCAGCTGCTTGCGGTATCTGAGTTGCCAAAGGCGATGATATCGTGTGCTGCAGTAGGTTACCAACGAGCCCGTGAACACGTCGAAATTGAGCTTACTATGTTAAGTTTGCGACTGCCATAGTGGACAGGCATGTTGCGACCTAAGCCATTGTCTTTACGATTCGCAAAGAGCTGGCTCATGAAGTCTTCCAAGGTGAAGCCTCTTTGTTGAAAGACACCGGTCTCCCGGTACTGGGCATATATGACATCTTCTGGTTTGAGCGCAGAAGCGGAGCCCACCGCTATCCCTTCTTCACCAGCCGAAACCTGTCTGTAATGTCAGACCAGCTACCGCAGACGATAGCCCTCGCTCCATACCATGTAGAAGCTGATCCGTCCTTGTCTTTGTGCATCGAACATGATCAGGTCCATAATGCTAACTATGCGCTGTCAACCATAGCCTATTCATCTCTGTAACGCTCAAGTGTACCCGTCAGCATATCCATGTACAGTCTCACCACCTCTTCATCCGAGATATCCGGAGGCTCTCGGTCCTTATCAACAACAACCCCATCGGAGTCGAGGATACGATACGTCGGTAGAGCTGACTTGGTCGAGGGCCGTTCGAACTCTAAGTTCGTGGTAAATCTGCTGTTCACCGCTCCGGGAAAGTGGACACTACACCAGTCAGTATGCATTCCAGTTCACACTCATATAACGCTTACTGGTCTGAACCCGGCCGTTGCGACACGGAGCTGTGCCGGACAGGACATCTCCATGGCCATGCGCCGCGCGTACGTGCTGCTGGGGCCGCTGCACAGGGAAGAAGTGCGTGGTAGATGTCATTGCTACGTCGTGTTGAACACCGCAGGATCATTGTATATCCTACTCATGTTGGAGAAAGATTGAATCCAGTTGAAGTAAACATAGAAAATCCGGGGTAATCCTGTCGGCTACCATCGGCCTTTTAGATTGTATTGTACGGATGAGATTAGATAAGCTTTCAGAACTTCGTCGACATGAGCAGTTACTGAAATCGCCGACCACACAAAGAAAAAGTATGGCGTCCAAGGTACCCTGGAGAGCGGCAATATCTCGAAGGAGACAAGCAATTCTCAGCAAAGAACCATACCGATGTTTCTCTTGTTCAATCCGCCATGCTCAGCAGCAGCAACAGCAGCAGAAACCCGCGCCGGGCGAAGAGGCCCGAACGACGCATTTCGGATTTGAGACGATAGCAGAGTCTTTGAAAGAGAATCGAGGTTGGTTCACAATCCTTGATTCTCCAAGCATCTTTAACGGTTCCAGTCGGCGCCGTATTCTCCTCCGTGGCCTCCACCTACGATACCATGAACGACCTAATGTCCCTCGGCATCCACCGCCTCTGGAAAGACCACTTCGTCCGCAGCCTCAACCCCGGCTCTCTCTCATCAACATCCTCCCCCTTTTCCTCCCCATCCTCATCATCTCCCACCAACCAAACAGGCTGGAACATTCTCGACATAGCCGGCGGGACCGGCGACATCGCCTTCCGCATGCTCGACCACGCCACCACCATCAACCACGACACCCAGACCCGCGTCACAGTCGCAGACATCAACCCAGCGATGCTGGCTGAAGGCCAAAAACGCGCGCGAGAGACTCCTTACGCTGGAACGAACCGGCTGGACTTTATCGAAGCTAATGCCGAAGCCCTACCCGATTCTATTACTCTGAACTCTATAGATCTGTATACCGTGGCGTTCGGCATTCGAAACTTCACGCGCAAGGAGGCTGCGTTGCGGGAGGCATTTCGCGTGCTCAAGCCCGGAGGGGTGTTTGCTTGTCTGGAGTTTACACCGAATCTGAATAATCCGCTACTCAACGCGTTCTACAAGAGGTGGTCTTTTGCAGCGATACCGCTGATTGGACAACTGGTTGCTGGGGATAGGGCGAGCTATCAATATTTGGTGGAGAGCATTGAGCGGTTTCCGAGGCAAGATGTGTTCAGGGATATGATTAGGGATGCCGGATTTTTTGTGGGCGAGGATGGATGGGGTGGAGGAGGGCGAGGGTGGGAAGATTTGACGGGTGGAATTGCTGCGATACACAAGGGAGTGAAGCCGTTGAATGACCCTTGAAAAGGCAGCATTATGCAAAGAGGCTATTTGGGTCCCCAGTGACCCCAGCATAGGAAGTCAGGTCAGCCGAGTCTATGCGTCCAACCGTGTATCAACCGACGCGGAGGCATCTATATCACGTTCAACCGCTCAATTTCCGCAGATACTTCGTTCACTTCTCCGCGTCCCATGATTCGAGTGCATCCGGTCCCACTTTCTCCCTGACTAGCCGGTAGCTGAGATCCCACAACGCGGCACCAAGAGCAGGGTCGCTCGCTTGGCTCGACTCCTTGCCCGGCATGCCCGGGTCATTCAGGTAGTAACCGTTCCAGCCTTTCTGCTCCACATCCGGGCTTGTCAAAGCATACAGAGCGCTGAATGCACCCTGTTCAGGACTGCGGCCGAAGAACTCCATGCCTTTCGCTAGGATTGTACCGAACAACCCCGGATACGCATCCTTCCATTGCTCTTGCATGTCTGTATTGACCTACGAGGATATTAGCCGGAGACAAAACGAGCTTGGCTCTACGGCAAGAAAGCTTACAGTTCCAGGATGCACCGCAAGTGCGTAGATGTTATCGCCGTTAGGCTTGATGACGCGCTCCACCAGACCGTACTTGACTCCCAATATCATCGCTAGCTTTGATCGTCCGTACAGCTCGGTGGGACCATGAGTGGCATTGTTCAGTTCCCACAGGGAGCCGAAATGGACGTTCGACGGCGCCATCCTGTGGACCTCCGAAGACTCGAGGACAATCCGAGGAGCTGGCGTGTTAGGCATCTTTGAGGTCTTGCGCATAAGAGGGTATAGAAGGTTGGTGGCATAGAAGTGGCCCAGCCAGTTGACTCCGAAATGCCGGTCGATGCCATCAGCATCCGTGCCGAAGGTGTTCGTGTTGATACCGGCGCTCAGAGCTAGCTGCGATTGAGATCACGATTAGAGCGGGGGCAGCTAGCAGTGCTTGAGAAGAACATACAAAGTCGAGCCGGTCCAGTTCATCCCTCAATTTGGTGAAGACCTCTCTCACTTCCTTCAAGTTGCCCAAGTCGCATGGTTTCCAGTCAACGTTCGCTCGCGGATTCTCGTGTTTGATCTTCTGAATGGCCTCCTGTCCTTGCTCTTCCTTCCGGTTGATCATGATCACGCGAGCTCCGGCGAGGGCGAGGTGACGTGAGATTTCGTAGCTAGGACCGGAGACTTGTCAGTTAAGTCAAGGTGAAGACGTGTTTTGAACCGTACGGGTGATGAGCCGTATAAGTGCAGGTGCAAGCGATGGTATTTGGAGAGCTAATTCTTACCCAATGCCTAAAGCACCGCCTGTAACCACAGCGACTCGCCCATCCAGATCATGGACGTCGGGCTTGGGAGGGCCAATGACTGCACCCAAGGCTGCTTGCATCTTGTACGATTTGTTTTAAGTTGAGTATATTAAGTATTGAGTGATACAGCTAAAGACGTGAAAGTTTTGCAAAGTGAGTACTAGCAGAGGATTGAACTCTTTGAAGAATTTCTTTAAACACATGCTGGGCGAGATTCTCTCCAGCGGATGTACCTCCGGCACGATGACGGTGGATCGATGTCAGTTGAGCATTACATCACAGCCAGTTAGCGGCAGTGTAGCACGCTATCCGCACATACGCATGTAAACGGAGGAGGAGTGTTGCAGAAAGCGTCCTTTGGAACACCATTGCATCTCCATACCATCCTATGCAAAGTGCAGGTGGATAGCTTCTGCAGGTCTTGCACTTATAGATTAACAAGGCCAATGCTTTGCTTAGTCAGCCGGTCGGGAAAACTTGATCCATGTGGAGGTGTCGATGTCACTCATCGAGCCGAGGCTCATGACCCGTCACTTCTGACGCCCCGCTCGCCGTGCTTGACAAAAGTTGGCCTAAGGGAGAATGACATGTTCGGTTCAAGAGGGCACAGTGGAAGATATTGCGCTTTCTGTGAACTGAGAGGAGACCACAAGCAAATCTGCTTATACTTTGCGAGTTTTCCACACCAATTGCTAACGTGAAGCATGACCTGCGGCTTCGCTTCATGGCACCGCAGCACAATTCGCGAGTAGAAACGAATGCACACAGCCAGGAAGCAACAATAAGCTGTGTCTCAATATGCTCTCATGAAGTCCCTTCATTCAGCCCTATGGTGCAAGCTATTGCTACGAGACTATTAGCCCCAGAAAGCCGGTCTGGAGGACGTGATGAGAAAGGCGGTGACGGAGACGGGAGGACCGTACCTCGAGACATGCCGTAAAACAACTGGTTCACCATTGCAGATCTGTTGCAGCATTGATGTGATCTCATCTGAGCATGGTGCACCACAGAGCACTTTACTGTGTCATCGATGACCGTCGTGCCTAAGCATCCCGACCGTCAATGGTCTTCTTGCACTGGCTCCTCGACATCCTCGCCAGCGGATTCTCGAAAGCCTCAGGATCATGTCAGCAGCTGAATCGGTAAAGTGCAATAAGATATACACCTCTAGACAGATCCCTCCACAATGACTCAATCTCTTGATCTGCCTGACCTGTGACATCTACCCACAGCACGACCAGAGCCCTGTACGCCCGAGCTTCCTCTTCTGCTTGAGTCCGACTGAAAGGTGTACATTCCTGACGGAGCACAGCCAGCAGCCTTTGCAACAAACCCTTCACAAGTGCCTTGTACGCCGAGTCCCGCTTCTGCTGTATGGTGACAAGGCGCTGAACTGTTTCATCTGACTTTTTTAACCGTTCGAAGAACTCGAGGACGCGTTCATTCAGTCTTTCAGTTCGCTGATGAGACCAGTCGAGCAGCTCCTCCATCTGGTTAACGTACATGGAAGCTAAGGCCTCCGGCAAGTTGGACGCAATAACAGTCATCGTACGGTGGACTGAGTCACCGATATTGCTATCGTTCTTCCTTTTTGGGATCGCTGTGACAGCTTGGCCTGTTAGTGAATCGCTACTGTCTGAGGCCGACCGTGTGAATGTTGCATAAGTGTTGCTGTCGGAGGCTTGAACGCATGTGTCTTCACCAGTGCTCGCCGTTGTCTCTGCAGCAGTAGGTGGGAACGCTGTGCGCACTCGCTTGTTCGAGAAGTAGAGGGCTTCAGAGTCCGAATAACGCCTTCTCTTAACGCCTAGTGCCATAGTTGCAGAATTCATTAGGTACGACTCAGTATTGCTCGCTCTAGTCTGGTAGGTGGAGTGTGACGTGTGGTTGTTAAAAAGCGGGGAGGCAACCGAAGAAACTATCTGAGTTTCACCAACGTCACTCTTAACCTGACTGCGGGGCAAGTGTGCAAGTGAGCGCGCGGCAAACATGAAACGTGACGAAAAAGTCGCGCGCGAAGTCGCGAAAGCACGTGGTTTTTTGACAAGCACTTTCCTCTTCGAGCAGTTTCCGTCAATAAAATCCGCGAACGATCAAGCCCAGGCACAGCAGAGATACGCCTACGGTAGCTTATTGAGAAGCGCTATCATCGAGTCTATGGGCGCGTAACCGGTACATTGAGCGAATGGAACTTACTTCGGCACTATCCTATCAGATGTGGTGTGCCCCGCGGGCCAACAAGTTCTCGCGTTGAGCATAGAGACGTCATTATTGAGGCCGTCGTCGGTGAATCATTCCTGAGACTGAACTGTGGGATGACACATGAGGTGGCATCAGTATTCTGCAGAGCATTCTGACCTCGATGCCGGCGACACAAGGAGAAAGGTTATTTCAGTGGAATTTATGCTGCATTACGCAACTTAACGCAATTAAAATTCTCTTAGGAGAGAGCTGGAAATTGATCAGTGCCGCAAAATTACAACTATCCTCCACTGCGTCTGAGTTGCCTCGGCTTAGGAGCAGCAGCATACTCAGACAAGAAGTGCCCGGCCCGAAAATATTTCTATTGCAACACACATTACCCTTCCATCTCTCCCACTGTTTCCGCTTCTCCGTCTGTTTCCGCCTCTTCGACGGTTTCCGCCTCTTCGTCTGTTTCCGCCTCGGTCTGGTCGCCTGTTGGGGATCCGTCTCTCGAACGAACTTAATCGAGTCAGAAACGTGGCCAACGGAGCTTGACATACAACACTTGCCGCCGACCATTTGATTCCAGTGTGCTCTCAAGACCTCAGCGCTTTCAGGTGAGAGCCGTGTCCACATTGCGAAGCTATATCTATAGATGTTCCATTCCTCTTCAGCTTGGGTTCGACTAAAGGGCGTGCATTCTTGCCGAAGCAAGACCATGATTCCCTCAAACAAGTTCATGACAACGATACTGTAGGCCGACTCTCGGTCCTGATACAGCTCGACAAGGCGATCAATCTGGCGACTCGCGGTCTGCAACCTCTGGTCGCGCTCATGAACCTGTTGAACCAGTCTCCTCACTAGGCTCACTTGGTTCGCTAGGTAAGCGGCTGATGCATCTTCTTGATTCAGTGCAGCGTTGCGTCTGACTTCGAGCCTGTTCGCGTTATCCTGAATGTCGAAGAGTAAGTGGACGCCGCAATTGCAGCTGACATTGTGGTTACTTCCGTTTGGGGGTGTTCTCGCGGCTTCAGAGGTAGATGCCTAGTTGCTAATATTCAGCTTGTGCACGTGTCTCACTCTGGTAATTACTACGAACCTGATCGGTAGAAAGTGGACCAGAGCGTACCGATTCGATCGCACCATCAGGCGAGATTGCTGCGCGTGATCTTTTCGGCAACGGTCGCAGAGTGTCCGAATCCGAAAACCGCCGTCTTTTCCCACCTGAAGCCATCTCTGTAGTTTGTAACGATTTTCTCCAGATTTCCAGCAAGGCACCGGCTACTCGAAGTGTAGCATAAAGTGAATGAGGGTTATTCTCGGGGCAGTGCCCGCCTTTTGACGTCCTCTTGACATCCTGTTCTTAGCCCTATGTGTAAACGGATTCTGTGTACCGAACGGCAACCTGCAGCAAAGGCAGCGTCATTCTGCCCGCTATTGAGGGGTAAACAGCGCATATCACTTTCAGATCAAACGGAATTTGTGTAAACGAATCTCAGCCTGTAGGGCTCTGCAGCACCATTCTGGTCGCTATTGGGTGGTTGTTACGGTTCGTCAGTCACAATCCAAACGGGGTCTGCGTAACCGAACCGTAACCTGCAGACAAACGCAGAACTACTCTTCCCGCTACTGAAGGGTTGACAGCGTTTGCCACCAAACCAAACGCAGTGCCGACTCTATCCACTAGACCACCGCCCAGACACGCATATCTGCATTGACCTAACGGTAGATAATCATTGAAACCTACTTGGAGATGCTACATCAGCCGGTACTTTCACGAAGCCTCCAATGGACCGCGGTGACTCATTAGCGATTTATATCATGTTTTGAATCAAGCATCTGCACCTTGAATGTAGGGTTATAGATTAGGTGCTTCTTGCACAGCCGCACCCCGAACCAGGTAGAACTCAACTATGAGCAGGAACGACGGCGTTTTACCATGAAGCAAGATCCAGTATGACCATTGTTTCTTGGTTCTATATGTGTCTAGTCAGGCTATACAATGTATTTAGCCCCCTTTCTCTATAGCCTAGGAAATAATAGAGACGAGCCAAGTCATAATTACTACACGTAACAGAAGTTTTGAGGGGCCATACTCACTGCGAGCCCACGACCTGTCTGCATCGTCTGAAGCGTCCTATGCTCATAGTTGAGATGAAATTGACAAACCAAGACTATCACCGCCGAGGTCCTGATCAACTGCCGTAACGTCCACCAATTTGGTGCTGCCCTTTCCTTTACCACCCTGTTAAGCTGACAGGTTCTGGGTCCGTCGAGGGAACGGATGCTGCATCACATGATTGGAGCGTATTGGGTTGGAACCGGTATCCTTGATTCAATATCCAACAGTCAGCCAAGACCGGGCTCCTCTTCGCATAGAAGGGTTCGCCAAAGCGATAATAAGTCTCTGTACTCTCCCGCCTCCTCTTCCGCTTGCGTTTGGCTGAAGGGACGGCATTCTTGACGGATGAGGACTATAAGCCTGGCGAACAAGCCTTGGACAAGGGAATTGTAACACGACTCCCGCTCCGTCCGCATGTCAACGAACTCCTCACATAGCTTGCTTGCCACTCTCAGGTTGTCGATAGCGCGCCCACGATCTTCCATAGCTTTGTCGACAAGAGCACTCATATCGTGGACGAAGCCCACCAGCTCCTTTATCTGCCCCCAATATACCGCACGTAGCAGCTCTGGCAGGCTGCTTGCGATTATGCCGGTGAAAGAACAGTAGGTTTCGTTTTCCTCTTGACTTGTGGTGTCCGGAATTGCACAGGTGGGTCGCGTTATGGGTGCCTTGTGGTGTTCTGAGCGTATCTCGATAGCTTTTCGGCAGAAGTAATCGTGATATTGTGCCGTTTCCTCTGCTGTAGCAGCTACGAGCGCGAGGCGAGCTCGCTTTCTCGACGGCTCAAGAGTCTCTGAGTCTGAATGCCGCCGTTTTTTGGTACCCAATGTCATTCCGCGTGCTTGTGACCGAAGGATAAAGTTGAGCTCGTGCTAGAAAGATGACAACTATGTTTATATGACTTCTGTTTCTGCAGACAACAGAATAGTAAAGTAGAATCTATAAGGTCTTCAGTAGTGGGTGACAATGATGGACGCTTCACGGCAAGCTCCAGCATAATGTGTGCACGGTCTTTCCTTCCTCTTGAGTAAGCTTCATTCACAGCAGCGCAGCTTTATCAATTACCTAAACTGACGTTCTCTTGCTCTTCCCCTACAAGTTCTGATTTAGACGGGAGCCTAGCCCTCAATAGGGGTGTGCAATTACCCGATTGTCATATCAACATTGCACTAGCTCGAACACTGAACAAGCGCATTGAATAGTCGCACAACATTCAAGCGCATACAGCATGTCGAAGGTACAAAAGCTAGTACATTCTTGCATTGATAAAAAGGTGTTATTAGCTCCGGGTATGGCCACAAGGCCGCAGTGTTCCTACCTAGGTATGCGCGTTCTCACCCTTCTCCTGTCGTCGTTGTACTACCTGTTCGCCCCAGAAGAGGGCCTCGTGTCCTCATGTAAGCAGAGTTGGAATTTAATTAACTGGATACAGTATCGTGCAGGCCCGATTGGCAAGGGCACGCTGCGTGATGGTGGTACACCTTACTCCCACTAGTGATATTGTTCAGATGGTCTCACATACAGCACTGTTGGTCAGCTTTTCACGACTCAGACTAGCCTGGCCTTCAGTGGTACGTTATGCTATCAAGTCTCCTAGGTAGGGACATCAACGAGAAATTACCTAGTTCGGCAGCCGGATGTGACATTGCCCCGTTCCTGAACCGGACTCAAGAGTCAGCCCGAGGGCTGTCAGGATTACAAAGCACAACACAACACAGCAACGCAAGCTTACTTGTGCATTTCATTTAAGAACAATGTCTTTCGAGTCTGAAGTCTACAAGGAGCAAGTGTTTGAAGTTCCCTGGTTGTTCTCATCATCGTGATCCCATCCGCTGCAACATTGCATGAACATATCTGGCAGAATTCCTGCAATATTCGTTCATCGCTATACGTTAACTACCCATTCTTGCTTCCGGCATCGAGAATTTCCCATTGGTAAAGGACTCCTCTCAGTAGCGGCAACCAGAATGGCCGAAGGCATCAAGATAGGTTTTGGCGGAGCTGGATTTGGCGATCTCGGGAAGTTCAAAGATGAGAAGGCGGCCAAAGAAGTCCTCGATATACTCGAAACCGACGGCGTCAAAGAAATTGACTCGGCGCAACTATACAAGGGATCTGAGGAGCTGCTCGGCAAGATAGATGCAGGAAGTCGTTTCATCATACAGACCAAGGCCCCAGGAGCATTCGCGCCTGGTAGCTTCAAAAAGGATGAGATCGTTACGCGCCTGGAGGATTCCCTCAAGAAGCTTCACATGAAGAAGGTTAGTTTGTGCTCTCTCGAAGCGTGCTCCGAGTGATACCTACTTATCTATCCCCCAAGGTTGACATCTACTATCTCCACATGCCAGACCCGTCGATCCCAATTTCTGAGACCCTTGCCGGGATTCAGGCGGCGTACAAAGCCGGCTACTTCGCTCGATTCGGCCTTTCGAACTTCTCGTCAGAGGACGTGCAGGCAATATACGACCACTGCAAGCAGAACGGCTATGTGCTGCCTTCCGTCTACCAGGGCAACTACAGCGCCGCGTCCAGAAAGACAGAGAAAGTTCTGTTCCCTACGCTTCGTAAACTTGGGTTTGCGTTCTACGCTTACTCTCCATTGGCTGGCGGCTTCTTGACCAAGACGAAGCAGCAGGTTGAAGAAGGCGTAGGGAGATTCGACAAATCCTCGCAGTTGGGACAGATGTACAACAAGATGTACAACAAACCAGCGTACCTGGAAGCGTTGGCGCGCTGGGAAGCTATCGCTAAGGATGCTGGATGTTCGAAGGCAGAGCTGGCTTATAGGTGGATGAGGTACAGTTCGCCGCTCAAGAAGGAGAACGGAGACGCGATGATTATCGGAGCGAGTAGCATCACTCAGTTGAAAGAGACCCTTAAAGGACTCAAGGCGGGACCGCTGAGCGAGGACGTGGTGAAGCAGATTGACGAGTACTGGAAGAGCATTGAGCACGAAGCGGCCACTGACGGGCTCAATGACTGAGGCGGCAGGTGGTTGAACAGAAGTGGAAGAGAACATGTGGCTGGCGTTCTGAATGACCTAGAAACATCGCACGTCGTTGATTATTTCTGTGATGCTTTCACTTGCTTAGCCGAATTTACCGAGCTACGAAAAGCCCTCGGGCTCTGTAGAACCATCATATTCTATCTTCTTCGTTCTGTACCCCTCAGTGGCGCGTATGGCATCCTGGAGAATTCTGCTCAAGATGTTGAATCAAGACACAATATCCTGAGCTGTGCGGCAGAAACATACTAAGGTCACCCTTGGAGAGTGATGATGCATTACGAACGGCAACACAGCCATCGAAACAACTTCCAAGCCACCAAAATAGCCAATAAGACTCAGGGAATTCCCGCCGGAACCCCAACTTCCTGTCAAATCCTCATCCCCGTCCCTGCCAGTCAGTCATAACAACCATTCCCTCCCATCCCTGCTCAAACACCTTCATCCCCAGCATCCCTTCATAAAACTCAACGCCTTTGCCCGGGACGTTAGCCACCAGCAATGCTCCTCTGAGGACGGGCATGGCATCGATGAGTTCTTTCACGCAGCGGATCATCCACTTGCCGAGACCTTTGTCCCGGTGCGAAGGGTGCAAGTAGACGTCTGTGAGGTAGGCGATGGCGGTGTAATCTGTTATTATGCGTGCCAAGCCGATTTGCTGGAGATTTTGGTTGGTGCCGGATGGATCTTGATTTGGGTTCTTAGCGTCCTCGAGCATCTCTTGACTGTTGGAAGCAGGAAAGGATGACTGGGTGGTACTGGGTTGGGCAGGAGGGCCAACGATGTAGAGGCTTAGAATAAGTGAATTGGCGACCATGATTTTCGTATCTTCAATGGAGAGAGGGTGGGCCCATGACATGTCTTCGGTGCCGAATGCGGCATTGATGAAATCGAGATCTAGGAGGGCTGGGTCTGTGGAGATGAGGTAGGTTGTGTTCTCGATGTTCTTGAACCAAGATCGGGCTTCCATGGTGGATATTGTGCTGATGATGGAGATGGAGCATACATTGGCAGTAGCAAGCTGTAGCCGGAGATGATTGATGGAGTGAGTCACCAATATGAGTCATACCGATAAGTGTCCCGGACAGTCGCCAGTGTCATGAATGCAGGAAATGATCCGTGGGAAGTGTAGAGGGAAGAAGCAGTAAAGTCCCAAATCTGTTACAGCGTCGGAGGCATGGGAGGTCGCTCAGTCATATCCTCTTCGAAACAACGGCAGACACCCGAATCGTATTCTTTCTATCCTAACTCCGTGCTCGTTCTTGATGCACCAGCAATCCCACACACAATCACGTCACGTCAGCTTCGAGAGGTCGAGTATTTGATACAGCCAATATGAGCGGATAGTATCCTATGCGATCACAGAGAAAGCATGGGATGTCCCACCGTTCTTGTCTATGTTATACCCGCATGTACTCCCCAGCCTCAAGCTTATTCATTCTAAGTTTAATGAGTGATGATGCTGATTGAAGGGATTTTAAGAAGCAGGAAGGGCGATGGATTGGCCTAGTCAATGCACCATCAGAATTTTTGGCGATCCCTAGCATAATGGAAACTACTAATGGTCAACGGCAACAGAAGGAATGAAGACGCCGTAGAGTGCTTGCCTTTGTTACACTGTCAGAGTCCTAGCCGGTCTTCGATGTCGTTAGTGTTTGTGAAACTCGATACGAGGTAACAGGTGTAGTAGCAGAAGGCGCGGAATGCTTTATACATCTTGAGCTTTATCAGAACTCCGAGTTTTAGGCGGCCGCCAGTACACTGAATGTGGTAATGGGAATGAAATATGGAGAGTTGAAAGGGGAGTGGAATCCTTGCGTCTTTGATAGCATCAACAGTACAGGGCGGTCGCCAGTATAATGAACTTTAAATACGTCGATGGGGATTGCGAGGTAATAGCAGCGATGGAGTGCTCTTTTGAACATATCATAGAACCACACACTAGAGTGCCTGCGCCATGCAGATTCTTCCCGATGCTTGCTTGTGAGATGCCGCCGTGTAAGCAGCACAACTTCAGCCACGCCCAGACCTCCATCTCGAGCGCCCTCCTATTTTCAGCACGGTTGAAAACCTTTAAGAAAAGCACGGCTTAGACCCAATAGACCTAAAGCACCAAATGCGCAGCAGCAGCGAAACAAAGAAAGGCTTGAATCCATACCTCCAGACCTCAAGCGACACCGAGGGGCACCTAGATCTCCAGTATGATAAGAGGAGTCCCGCCACGTGGCCCATATTCAGAGCGAAGCACTCAAAATCGATGACAACGCTAATACCGCCAACGCGGGTTGTTTTGGAGAATATAGCGCTTATCCAACGGGCAGAAAATCGCGGGTTTAATCGCGTTAGGCTGCAAGCGATAATTAAAGAGTACAGTAACGCGGGAAATAAGCACTCTTGGGCTTTCTATTTTGAGGATAACGCTCTGCCGGCCCAGGCGGTCAAGATCCCGGTGGTAGGTACCGGCCGAAAATATTTGGATGAAGCCTTGATATGAGACTTGGAATGCTAGAAATGTTGCTCTTATGCACCATCGATACCCCAGGTGGTTGCCAGTATCATTAATGTTGAGGTTATTCAACACAAATGGCAATATGGTATAGCGGGTCAGGATGCTCTATAGTCTGTTGCATTTGTTAGGGCTCCGAGCTATCAGAGGGCGGTATAGTGATGGGTGGGGCGGTAAGCGACAAAAACCTTGAGCGTCAGCAAGCGTTCGGAGTGCTTCCATGATAGTGGATTCCCGTACCTTCGAAATCCCTGGAACTCGCCAATATCATGATTCTCACTCGTTATGCAATCAGAGCCTAGCCCGCTGGCTAAGGAGCGGATGCTTACACTGCTCTTACATTTCTTACACGCTCATAGTCTCGAGGGCTCGCCGGTATTGTAAATGCTCATTTTGCCTGTTGGGAAAAGGAGAGGTCTCACGTCGTCAAGATCATTAGGATCTTCTTACATTGATTAAACCATAAAGATGTCTCACGTCGTCAGGATCATTAGGATCTTCTTACATTGAGTAAACCATAAAGATCTCGGCGGTCTCCAGTATCCTGAATCCTCGAACCAGCGAAAAGAAACTGGAACGGGGATTGCTGGGCAGAATGCTTAGCTTCTTCTTACACTCAAGGACTTGTGAAAGTTCTCGGGTGGTCCCGAGCATTTCATGATTTCTCTTATATCCTGCTACCTTACACAAGAATAAGCAGTTAATGAGAAAAATTACAAGGTACAAGCCTGTAGAAGGTTTGGAGATGGGCGTGGATATAACTTGCGATTCCTTTCCAGGCCCCGCGCCCCCAACCCTTCCATTCTACAAGTTCTCCTCCATGTACCTTGGCTTTTATCGAAGTAATGCTTCCTTGCTGAGTGTTAATGGTTAGAGTGACAGTATGTAACGTGTATTCTTGCGGACGAGTTGAGAGATACGCTGTATCCTCTAACATATAATCGCACACCCACCATAGTACCTAGTTTGCTCTGAGCTTCGATGTCTGTACGTCTGGATCCTTGCTAGGTACACTACTACCGCTCCGGGCTGGATGGCCAAAACTATGGTCCTGAGATTTAATGTCTTCAAAATGCCTGCCTAGCACTCTGTCAGCTCGGTCAGCACCATTCTAACACTATTTCAGCGACTCTTTTGTTCACTAGTTTAGCCCAGTGTTTGATACCAGTATTTTGCCCGCCTGGGTTAGAGCGGTAAGGTACCCGGTATCCAGACGTGCCAGAGACGACGTGAAATTAGAGTTGCGGCTGGCGGGGTACTTCCGCGCTTCTCACTGGAAAAAGGATTAAGCGTGTCTATCCTGCTGGGTCGATATTGCGAGCCTCCTCCGGGACGCTTGAGTAAGCCAGCAGCTTTGCAGATGGTCAAGCGCAGAAGGAGTGTCTCTGACGACCATGAGCTTGAAGACGACGACGTGGAAAATATCCAAGTAAACGCAAGGAAGCAAAGGGCAGGCGAAAAGATTGCGCATGGGAAGAAGCTCTTAAATCATGCTTTGAAAACTGCGAGAGGGTTCGAGCGGCAGAAACTAGGACGGAGGCAGAAGACTGCAGCACAAAAGAACGATCAGGCTGAAGTGGCCCGTATTGATGCAGAGATACAAGCGTTGAAGGTTGGTTTCCGTTGACTTGTACCTCGTACTCATAATGTAGGCTTACTGTAGCGTTTCAGACGCTTGATATTCCAGTAGCTGCAGAGAGCTACATCTGCAAAATCCTTCTGAAAATCCGAAGTGCGGCCTCATCGCCTGCCTTGCCTGAAGCCGTCCACAGCTTCAGACGACCTCCGTCTGACCATGCGACTGCCAATGTCTGCGCCCGATTATACAACTCGAATCCCGTGAAGCAGATTTTCCCGCCAATTCTTAGCGGCATACAAAAGGCTTTGGGATCTGCTGGTCTGTATAACGGAGTGAGGAAGCGAGTTAGGGAGCCAAAGCTGCAAGGACAAACAGAACGAACCAATGGCAACGGCTCAATTGACCATGACACCAGCTCTCCAGAAGATGGAAGTATTGATGATGCGAACTCGAATCTCGGTGGCAACGGCAAGGAAACCATAGATGCTGTCAGCGAAGGAGAGGATCATACCAACAGGGGAAACCTGTCCGACTTCGACGCACGGATTGCCAGTTCATCTGAGGTTGAGTCCGCCATCGAACGTGATGACCCCGGAAGTATTTTGAACGGAGTTGGCCGCCCTGAAACTAGCTCCATGCCCACTTCTCCTTCTCCATCCGAGTTAAAACCCCCCCGGAAGGTACGCAAGATACAGAAACAAGCCTCAGTGTTTGCATCTGGTGCAACGTACCTCCCGGGTTTGAGCAACGTTGGCTACGTGTCGGGCTCAGAGTCGGAAGCTGAGGACGACGTTGACGTTGTGCCCAGGAAAAACAGAAGAGGTCAGCGTGCGCGACAACAGCTGTGGGAAAAGAAGTACGGTGCGAAAGCCAAACACCTTGAAAAGCAACCGAGTCAGAGTAAGGATCGAGATCGAGGCTGGGACCCGAAAAGGGGTGCCCGGGATGACAATGGCAGATTCGCAAGTGGGACCAGAAATCGCAACAGCGTTCAGGCTAACAGCAAAGTAAGCGGTGGTAATCGAACTCCATTATCTAGCAGAGACACAAAGAAAGACAACGAAGGACCGCTGCATCCATCTTGGGAAGCTGCGAAGAAGGCCAAGGAGCAGAAGATAACAGCTACATTCCAAGGGAAGAAAGTCACATTTACTTGAGGAAGAATAACACAATGCGACCTTCGACTTTTGCAAGTGCTCGAAAATGGGTGAATCTACGATGGCTGGCTGTCATACAGGTTGTCACAATCATTTAATACATGCGTAATACGCTCGAATCTGCGGCTTTGGCATTCAAAACCAGTATAATCGTAGACCGAAACTGCGTCCGCATTGTAACGAACAGACCATCGCAGAACTTCAGCACCACGGATAGAGATAGCCATATGCTGGCTAAAGATGCAATGTCTGCATTAGGGTTTGCATGGCTTCCTTCCAATCTAGGCTTCTGGAGACGGTTCAGTGCGTTGGCCGTTGTTGCACACTGCTGTGGCTCCGCATATCAGCTATCAGCGGAGCCTCATGCTACGCTTATTGTTAAACATCTGGTAAGGACGTTGGGTCATCAATTCATGAGATTGTTTGAAACACATATGGACAACTCCGTAGTACTACTCCCCCGACAAGTTACACTGTAAAACCTAGGGAGGAGAGAAAGGTAGAGGCTGAATCATATCCGTCGTCCACATCTGAAGTAAACATGTGCCATTGGTTTTCGTTCCGAAGTCTTTCTGCCATGATGTCGCTAGAGCTTCCTGTGCGCTAAATTTGCACCAATACACTTCGCCAGCAACCTGTCGCATCATTGCTGACTTTCATAGCGGCCGTGGCCAAACCGGACAGATGGGATTCTCACCAGTTTCAACGATATCCTATGTAGCCGCCATAACCTGGACGGCCAGAAGGTCTTTGCCGGCCTTCCATATTACGACTCAAATGTGGAGTCGCCTCTTCCCATTCAAACCTGCCCCTCTGAGGTCCCCTGGTTTCAGCTTGTGGACCACGGGTTCCCGGCATGGAGGGACGACTTCGCGAGGGTCTGAAAAGAAAACAGGTGATTAGCGCCCTTTGCCGGTGCAGTACAGCGGTCTTACTCAACGTCATTTCCCGAATCACGAGCTTTGAAACGCCACCGAGGACAGGCACGACTTACTTGGGATTGCTCTGCTGAGCGAACCTGGGATCGCTCTGCCGAGCGTTGCCACGATGATTGTGCAGGATCTCAGCAACTCTTCGTTCTACAAGTACAATTCTCCGTTCCACATCTGCAAACTTCCGTTCTGTGCCAGCATCATTGATTCCCTCCCTTTCGGCAAAATCGCGCAGTCGACGTAGGTCGTCGTAGAGCTCAAGAATGAGACCGCATCCCTCGCGCTCGAGTACCTCCCGCATCTCTGCGCGGGATATCGAATCGCCTATAGCAGCGAACAACCGGGAGGAGGGTGTGCCGTAATTCATGGTGACCGTTGAGTGAGATTTGGGAAAAGACTTGGTTTGATGTCGAGATCCTTCACTGCAAGAGGAGCTGCACTTATCTTTTCGAACTTGAAGAACAAGCCGTACTTCGAGGAGAGAGCCAGCTATATGAACGGATGTAGTCGCACAAAGTGGGTGTCTGACGTACAAAATGCGTGTTCCAAGCGTTTCCAACGTAATCGAAAACGTTGCAGATGGAAAATATCGGATTAACCACAGCGCATAACTGAGGCAACAAATTCCAAGACCAGAAAGTAACACCGACACCTATGCTAATTGGTGCCTGCATGTGCTTCATCAGCTTCGAAGCAGAACGTTTCGCAACACTGAATTCCAGCTACGTGGCCGTAAACTTTCAGCTACGTGTCAATGTTGCAATCGTGGATGCGTCAATCATGCCGACATTATATTGATACAGGTTTCATAGGCATGACAGAAGAAAAAGATCATACAACGATATACGCGTTTGGTCAATGTGTGCATTTGGCATTACTGTCCAACGGATAAACACGTAGTTGGTGCAAAGGCTCAAGTGCCAGGATTACTTACTGCTGCTCAATAACCATTGGTTGAACTACCGCTCGTTCGACAGTTTTTGGTGACACTCTTAGTCTTGGGGCATTTATAAGATAACGAGTACTTCAGTCACTGCTCCAACCTGCTGTTGCTTCCGCCCATGACCATAAGCAAAGCCACCCATCACACTTTGTTGGATGGAGTATCAGCAAGGTATTTCATTATTCATCAGATTATGTATCAGAAACATCGGCCACTCCGCAGCACTTGACTTCGTCAACTACACCTGAGGCCAGAGACAGTACAAAGGGAAAGGGCGGAACTATATCCGTCATCCGCCTGTAAACCCAGCCGTTGTCTATCATCCTTCTTCCTAAGCCTTGATGCCAAGTTGCAGCTACAGCTCCCCCGCGCCAAGTTCACCACCGCACCCAGCCGCCAACTTGCATTAAGCCGAGATTCTCACCAGTTTCAACGATATCCTATATAGCCGCCATAACCTGGACGGCCGGAAAGTCTTTGAGGGTCTTCCATAGCCGACATAGCTCTGAGTCGAGCATCACTCTGGCGGATATTTTCCGCGACTCCTGGCGAAGGAAGAAGACCCGATAGTCCTCTGCGCGCTAGAGCTTGTGGGTCTCTGTCGCTCATTCTTGGTGGACTCGGCGGACCACCATATCCGTGTGGCGAAACCGCGTCTCCAGTCTGCGACCGGTAATCGTATTCACCAGCAGAGCCGTGATTGCCGTTGCGGAGAAAGCTGCGGTCAGAAAGGCCTGCACGTTCCATATTGCGCCTCGAAAGATCCGAAAGTGATTCTGCGCCTGCCCATTCATACCTGCCCAGCTGAGGTCCGCTGAACTCAGTTTGCGAGCCATGGGCTCCTGGCATGAAGGGACGGCTTGGTGAGGGTCTGAAGAGAAACTCCATGATTAGCGCAGCCCAGTTCTCTACGTCGGTGCAGTGCAGAGGCCTTGCTCAACATAGTTTCCCGAATAGAGGAGATTCGGAAGGACAGAAAGAAGGGTACTGCTCACCTGGGATTGCTCTGCTGAGCCTTCCCATGATGCTTCCCACCAGCTTCTTCCATTTCCCGTTCATCATAATCGCATTGATGGTTCTCCACTATGGCTCGAACGCGCAGTGGACATGTCTCTTGATGACAATGAAGAATCTTCCCCATCTTATCATATCGATCTAGTATCTCCCGCATGTCTACGCGGGCGTATGAACCACCGGGAGCGGGAACGAGACGGAGATAGGGTGGCCACTTCGACATGTCGCAGTTGCCGTTACATTGGGTATCTGTCGCGGAGTACCAGTTGTAACTCATGGTTACTATTGAGTGGCACTTGTGCACAGGGTTGGTTTGGTGTGGTTTGGTGTGGTTTGATGTGACTGCACCCAATTCACCAGGGGCTGCTCTCAGTCTTTTCAAATTTGAAGAAATAAGACTTGGGTCGAGCAAAAGGCAAGCTATATGGATGAAGGTCCTCGTCGCACAAACTGGGTGTCTGACGTACAAAGGTCGCGTTCCTAAGCATTGCCAGCGTAATTGAACCGTGCAGATGGAAAATATCGGAACAGGAACAGCGCATAATCGAGGCCACGAATCCGAACACCGGGGGTGACACCGACACCTATTCTCGGAGTGACCAAACTTTACCGTGTTGGAAGCCAGGGGTTCCGTGACAGAAGGGAATACTGGTTGCTGCCTGCAGCTACTTCATCCGCTTGGTAGCAAAGCGTTTCGCATGGGTGGGTTCCAGCTACGTGGCTATAGATCATATGGTCCAGACCATTGCGACTGTCTATGTGTCAATCGTGCCGCCAATTGCTAGGGTACTAATCCGGTAGGCACGATACACGACAACAGACTACCCAAGGATTTCTGCGTTCGGTCAATGTCATGCATTTAGTATTACTTCCAAGTGGGGAATGCGTACTTGATGCGAAAGCTTAAATTTGCGGAATGCTATTACTGCTCCTCAACAACTCCAATCTATCAAAGCTAGAAAGCACCGTACCCTCTGTGTACTGTGATGAGAAAAAGCAAATGAGAGAGTCACGACAGTTACAGCGTTTATATGTTCAAAGGAGGGAAACATCCATTAGCAATGCAGCTGGTCGGATTCTCTGCTTTCTGCATTAGCTTCTGCCTCGCGATGTGTTACCCTTCACGGCATACGGTCACTTTGATGGCGCAAGAGTGAATTGTAGAGAGCACGAAGCGGCATGCTCAGTGAATCATTTTCTACCTAGTGGCGAGCGATATCCAAATGCCAGCTTCAATCAATCAAGACTCTGCTTCCAAGCAAGCTTTCTCTCTGTCGTCAATTGTCGTTACATTAAGGGTGAATTACATAAGCTGAAGTCGAACCCAAAGCCCAGATCTCTGCAATTAAACATCAACCCACAACGGCTCTTTGACTCAGAAGTGGTGCAATCTAAGCCAGCACAGGCGGGCGTCGCGCACTACAGGCAACCATCGAGAAGTTGTGATCATCCAACCGTCTCCCAAATGGTCATGCAACTGCATGCCAATGTGCTGGTGGATGCTGACATCGTTGAAACTCATGAGGAGGGAGGAGTAACTCGCTAGTCAACCTCTTCAACCTCAATCTCAACCTTCGTCTCGTTACGCCGGCGCTGACCACGGCTACCACCGCCGAAACCTGTTCACGAGTTAGTTGGAATTAGCAAAGCTGCAGAGTGTGATGCAAACCGTACGGGTCACCTCCAAAAGGATCACGGCCACCTCCAAAAGGATCACGGCCACCTCCGAAAGGATCACGGCCACCTCCAAAAGGATCAAAGTCACTGTAGTCATCGTAATAGTCTGGCATGGCACGGCCACCGATTCCACCGAAGCTACGGGGCGGCCCAAACCGACTATTGAACATCATCTCCTCCATCATCGCGTCCTCGAAATCCTGCATCATCAGCTCCTCCTCCATCATCTCGAAGAGCCGAGGATCCATTCCGCGGTGCATTGATGGGCCACCGAACATAGGCGGTTGGCCGAACATAGGCGGTTGACCGAACATAGGCGGTTGACCGAACATAGGTGGTGCACCAAACATTGGAGGCGCGCCGAACATTGGCGGAACATCGAAAGAGTGTCGTCTATGCTTGCCGTGGCGTTTATGGCGTCGATGCTTGCGAGGCTTGCGTTGGGCACGATAAACCGAAATCGATGATTCAGAAGATGATTCAGAACTGATGCTTGGAGATGGACTTGGAGACTTTCGTTGACGACGGCGACGCGGGGATCGGTCTTCTCTGGCACGGTGGGATCTCTCTGCATCGCGAAAACCTCTGCCGCCTCTACCATGGCGTGCTTCTTCATATCTTTCGGCGCTCCTTGCACGCGGTGGAGGTCCGGCGCGGAGACCTGGGCCTCGCTCAAACCACTCTGGAGGTGAATTCAGTGGATGAACTCCAGGAGGTGGCGATGCCTCTAACCCTCGAGCACGTCTCGCTCTAAGGCCTTCTTCAAAGATGTCCTGATTTCTTTTCCGTCTTTCTCGTGCCTTGACTTTCCCACGATATCCGGATCTTATGCTGGACCTCTCAGAGAAATGGTCGGGGTCTTTACCAGTCTCTCGACACTTCTCTTCGTGCTTGCGACGAATCTCCTCCATGGTTCGAAGGAAGCTCTGGTGATTGAACTCGTCCCGCGCTTTGCGCCTCTGCTTTCGCTTCTTTTTCTCACGTCGTGCATCTTTGCTGAGGAAGATGTAATCGAAGAGACCCATAGCTAGTAACACTCGAGTAGATCACTCAAAGATAGATACGAGTGTCAAAATGGAGGAGCTCTGCTCAGAGGATGTTTTCAAAGTAAAGATTGTTGAATGTAAGGATGCTGTAGCTCGAAGTGTGGGAGGTCAATATGGCAGTGGTTGTGCTCGCTCTGGAGGAGCATGGTGGATGCCTTGTGTGTCTGCAACTCACTACGCCAGCAGCCACACTTTTAGTCAGAGCACGTGAGAGCCCAGCACGCAGGACAGCACAAGACGTCCACTGAACTTCTGTAGCCAATCAACTCCGACAGTATCGGGAAATACATCTAAGAATGAGTCAGAAACTACAGCACATTGGTCAGAAGGCTCACCATTGGCTAAAGCTCTGCAATCAGAAAATTTCCGACGTAGCACGTACGCCAACAAAGCCAGGGGCACAGTGTCGTATCAGGGAATGTTACATATCAATTCAAGGCTTCTCTATTTCTGGTTCCCACTTGGCCCGGCAAACGATTCCGGGAACTGTCTGACCAAGGCAGCGGGGCGGTTTGGCCTTTCGGTCACACGCAGACGCATACAGTGACATACGACTTGACAATTGAGACAACGCATGGAACGGCAAAGGCCACATCCTGTGGGTTCTACCACTCAATCACGGATTATGTACTGCTACCAGCTTTTGCTATCTTGAACAATAAGCTAAGGCGTCAGTGTTTGCATCAAATGTCGAGGAATGCCTTTGCAACGTGTTGCAAGCTCAGAAGCATGGAGTAATCGTAATCAAGAGTAATCGTGATCAAGCTAGAGCACGTCGCAAAGGTCCCGAGTTGTGAAGCTCTGCCATTTGCCACCCGGGTTCCTCGTCCTAGCTCACGTATGCTGCACTGCTGTGGAACGTTCTTGTTGAGGCTTCATGTCCATCTTTGGCATGTGCTCTTGCTGTGGGTCTGTATCCTTGGCGGAGTGTGTGCTCACAAGGAGGGTTGCATGCGGTGGCAAGATTTGCTGCATTACAACTCCTAGATTTCTGACCAACTGCGTCATATGCTTTGAAGTGACGCCGGAGTAATGCACTCAGCGTCAGCCTAACTCTCTCGAATGCCACATACGCCAAGGTACAGGAAGTCTCACCTAACAAGCTGGCAAGGGCACAAGAGGGTTGTGCTAAATAAAAACGTCATGGGCAGTCTCAATCTCAATCTATGCTCGCAGACGTATAAGTGTCTCTCCCCACACGAACCCTTCCTCATCACCTCCACATCGCGAACCGACCGCTCGTGTCTAGGTAACCGGATATCGTGACACTCTGAACCCACGTAAGCTTCAGTCTTCTCGCAGTCAACGTCTGTGGAAATGACACTAACTTACATTCCAGAGATTCCCACCCAGATCACCTCATCCAGTAACCTATCTCTTCAATGTGCTGGGAAAAACTTGGTCACAAATGGGCTCGCCACCTGCGGAATAAAGACCGAAGTCGTTCCAGCAGGGAACCCCGCATGGACGGCTTTGGCCCCGGCAAGGGTATGGACGACTTCGATCCTCGTATGGGCGGCTTCGGTCCTTACGGACCTGACCCTCGCAGGTCTGGGCCTGAAAGGTTCGGGCCACCTGAATATGACGATCCTCGATTCGGCCCTCCAGGCTATGATCCTCGATTCGGTCCTCCTCCAGGCTACAATCTTCGATTCGATCCTCCAGGCTACGATCCTCGATATGGTCCTGCAGGCTACGATCCCCGATTCGGTCCTCCAGGCTATGATCGCCGAGACTTCGGTCGTCGCCCCGGTCATCCCCCACCTGAATATGGTCAGCCGGGCTTTGGACCGCCTGGATTTGGACCCTCAGACTTCGGTCCTCCCGGTTTCGGACCATCAAGATCTGGACATTCTGGTAGGGGATATCGCCGCTATACAGGGCATCCTGATCTGGCCGCTCTATACGAGGAGTTGGATAGGGATCCATACCTTGCTGAGGCGTTCGATGAACATGACCAAGAATGCAGAGCCCTTCGAGCGGAAGACATGAAAGGCGGTGTCCCCCGTCAAGTCTGGCAGGAGCATGACGCCTATTGGTCTCAGTTATTTCCGGAGATTGGAGGTAATTGCTCAAGACTCAGTGGACTGAAACGTGATCGTCGGCGTGGTCAAGGTCGGCGCAGTGGCAGACGTGAGAGTGTGAGTTCCGACGAATGGATTTGACCTTTGGTGATAGTTCTGTGTTGGGTCATCTGTGCTCTCTGCATGGTTAGGCTTCACTCATCTCGGCACGGCACGCGCAGATAGTGTATTTAATTAACGATGAGCCATGACTGTCACTTCGTTCGGACATCGAGACATCTTTCCGTAGTGGCAACTCCGCTTACTGCTAACTTTACCTATATGTGTGCCACATGTGCGTAGGGCCAATGTCGGGTGAAGTCGTAGGGTATGAGCAAACGTCGGCTTCAAGTATGCATGTAACCCTTAGTCAATCTTGCACTTCCCAAAAGGCTTGGGCTCACGGTATTTTCTTGTTGAGTTTTCCTCTTCTTCCACTATTACCTGCATTTCCCCCCGTTTTCGGCAATTTGAAGCAGTACGTCACGACCAAACCAAAGCAAACAGGTTTGGTAGAATTAATATGCTGTTTGCAATTCACATTACACGCGCAGCCCTGCACCTGATAATCACCAGAAGCGTGTCTCATCCATTACACCGCCCGTCAACTCATAAAGCTGCAGTACTGCAAAGCGTACCCCAGACAGAAAGACAGACGTACCGTAGATCCTACGTAATCCAAATGGCTTTTGCTAATGCTGTCTACTTTCATCATCCCAATGAACGATTTGGTTCGCCGACGGAAGACTTCGGTTCAGATCCAACATGTCCCACTATGGACGGCTCTGGTGCGCGCGTTGTACCATCTAGCCCTCGCCGTCGTGCCCTCGATCCGCACGGTACGGGATCTCCCCTTCGCCGTCATGCCCTCAATCCGCGCAACACTAGTGCTAGTTCGATCGATCGAGGCATTCTACGTCGTCTCGGCCCTTAAGGCCCTCCAGATCTGGGAATGACAGTTCGTACGCACAAGCCGGGTTTTGATAGGACAGGTCCCGCATGGTGGTCATCTTGATCATAGACGTTGCACTAGGCTATGTGCACCGCACCGATAATTGACATCTTTTCTCTTGGCGCAGCATGTGCTGTTTCCAGCGATCTCTTCGTTGGCAGGAGCCTAGAATTCACTCACTATTCTGAGATCTTGGCAATTCACACCTTGGCAAATTGCGCACCGTTTGCCTTGACATCTTGGTTGCCACGTATGCATAGTATCAACATCGGGTGAAACCGTAGTGTAAAATGATGACACATGAGCTGCTAACGTGCACGTCATATTCAATCGATCTTCGAAAGGCATATAAGGGCCGTGCCCCACCGCATACCTTCATCAACCTTCCCTCCTTCCAACCATCTCCGCTTCCCAATCCCACCTCTTTCTAAATCATTCTGCACATCAAGCTCTTCCTCAATATAAAGAGTAAGTCTCAAACAGTCCCAAACACACCTGAAAGTAAGACTCGCTGACCTTTCTTGCACTCAGCAACACAACGACAGACTCAGCCTATAATTCCCAGACGGTGCCACACACAGTACACCACCTTCAACTCATATCGATATAAAGATGTTCCGTGGAGGCCCACGCCGGGCTCATCCGATGGAAGAATTTGACCCGAGGATGGATGAGTTCGGCCCGGCTATGGATGACTTTAGCCCATTCATGGAGGAGTTCGATCCGCGCATGGATCCGTTTGGGCAAGCTATGGGTGGTTTTGGTCAGAGCGGTGCTCTCATGCACGGCTCTGGCTCCCGCGGTGCTGATCCTCGCGGCATGGGTCGCGAACATCGCCGCCATCATCACGATCCGCGCCGCCCAGCTGGTCCTCCCGGTTCCGGTGGACACGGCGGTGGTCGTTCAGACCCTCACGGACTCCCACCCCAGACGCGATTCTATGATCCCGCCACCGGCCCGTGGTATCCAATGACGCCACGCTACTCTTCCGGCGCTGGCGACCCTAGGGTGGCGGCGTTCATGAGGCGGGTGGACGAGGCCGGATTCTGTCATGAACACAGACAGTATTTCGAAGAGCTGGCTCAAGTGGATCTGCGGGAAGCGAGCGAAGAGCTTGAGTACCATATGCAACTGGCTATGCAAGATCCTCGTTGGGTCCAAAGCCGCATGGGACAACAAGGTGGACATGGAGGTAGACGAGGAGGTGGAGGAGGAGGCGGACATGGTCACCGTCACCGAGGAGGTCGACGCTGAGAGGTGGGCCGGGAATGGGGCGCGTAGGCCGCGAATGGGTGTGAAGCTGCTAATGGTATCAGTAAGCGGGCGGCTGGTACTTGCTGCTCTAACTGGCTTCCTCTATCTTTTCTTTCGAGGCTCAGGGACGGCATTTCCTGATCTCTGTAGCGGAGCAGATGGTTCCGGCATCTCCCTTTAGCTCTCTTTTGTGTGTGCTTCGCTGCATAAACAGCAGTCTGACAGAACGGGCGAAGGAAGCGGGAGATATCTGACGATGGCAGGTAGACTACTGAATAATGGCATGACTTTTATGACCTAAGAACTTGGCTCTAAATTACTTCTTGGAAATTCTCGGTAATTGCTAAACTTCTTTTCGCAAGATAAATGCTACTAACTGGGGCATCACAGTGTAGGAATGAGAACACGTGAGCCTAGGTAGTAAGGTGCACGTCATACTAAGACGATGGTCGAAAGGCATATAAGGGCCTTGCCCACCGCACCTCGTTTTTAGTCTCTCCTCATATCAATCTCTCCTCTTCCTAATTACTCCTGTTCCAACCACTCCAATTTCTAATATATCCTCTTCCTAGTACTTCCTCTATCTAACCTAGTCTACACATTCATCTCTTCGTCAATATAAAGCAGTAAGTCAGATAGTCCCAGAATCATACAAGGTACTAACACTCACTATCACTTGCAGTTAGTAACACACAACATATCTCAGCCTATAGTTTACGGACTGTGCACACATATTACACTACCCGTCATCGTTTCACCACACAACATGTTTCGCGGAGGTCATGGACGTCGCCGTCCGCATCCCATGGAACAGTTCGGGCCGCCCATGGATGAGTTTGGTCCTTTCATGGATTTTGACCCACGCATGGAAGAGTTCGGCCCGGGTATGGATGAGTTTGGTCCATTTATGGAGGACTTCGACCCACGCATGGATCCCTTTGGGCCACCTATGGGCGGCTTTGGTCCGAGCCGTCCTAGCCGTCGTCGCCGTCATCCCATGGAACAGTTCGGGCCCCCTATGGACGACTTCGACCCACGCATGGCTGCCTCTGTGCTACTTATGGGAAGTTCCCTGCCACTTATGGCAGGTCCTGGGCCACTTATGGGAGGTTTTGGTCCGAGCTCTCGCCCCGGTATGGGCATGGAACCCCCTCGCATGGGCCGCTCTAACCCTCCCGAGGCTTGCCCCATCAGAGGAGTCTACGGCCGTTGCGGACCCGCGAATACGATGGGCGGCCCAGGCAGCACATGGATGTACAGTCTTAATCTCAGTATGGGCAGCTTCATGGAGGAGGTGCAAGCGCTAGGATTTTGTGAGAACCATCAGGAATCCTCGGAGCGATAGCGGAGGAGAATATGACACGGGCCAATAATATGCTTGGGGTAACTATGGAAGAAGCCATGAACGATCCTGTTTGGGTCCAGAGTCAAATGGCCAGACAGGGTGGACGAGGAGGTCGACAAGGAGGAGGACGGCGCGGTGGGCGAGGAGGCGGAGGTGGTCACCGTCGCCGTGGAGGTAGACGGCGGCGTGCGGGCCGCGACTGAATGTAAGCTGCCAATGGAGTTCAGCATGTGGTCATTTGGTGCTTGAACCTCCAGCTGGCTTCTTCCTTGGTTGTCTTGAGTGGGCAGTCTTGACCCAGTTAGCAAGGCATAGGCGGCTTGGTTCCTGTGTCCACTTAGCTCGGTCTTTGTGTCCTTGCGCTGCAGAGAACAGCAGTGCTGACACAGTGACGACTGAAGCGGGAAACACTTCAGAATGGCAGATAGATGAGCTAATAATGCTATGAATCTTACGACTCAATAACTTGTCTCTCGATTACTTCTTGGAAGACTTTTGACAATTGCTGTGCTTCTTACGATAACATAGGCTGCTACTAACCCGGCATATCAGGAAAGTTACTTGACCATCTTGCACATTCTAATTGAAAGCGTACTGTAAATCCCACTCACAAAATCTTATACCACTCTTTAGTAACTACAAACTATGTTTCGCATGTTTGCTTATGCGCCTGAAACACCGAGATTTCTCTTACTGAGGGAAAGAAACTTCAAGCATTCTGCAAATGAGGGCAGTGCAGTAGTACTTAGGCTTAGCGCTCACTGCTGTACTGCAGGTAGTTGGATGCACGGCAAGTTATTCTGATCCCTTTAACTTGCCGCGGCTAAGTCTTAAGAAGTCGTATATCGCCTATAGAGAACCCAGTGTAAGTGTTTTTGATCCGGGTGGTATCTTAAGCAGCGAGGATTCCAGACTCCTCTGAAACGCTACAAACCATAGGCGAGCCCGAACTTTTGGAGGGTGATAGCATGATATCCTTTGGCCCTGATTGTGCTCTTCTAAATCACCCCTTTTCAATAGCGTCGCCCGTTCGAGCCTCCCACACAGTTCTTTGTCTCCCGAAACCCTCCTTTTCCCAATGACGTCGAATCCATATATTTCGTGACTAGCAGCTATATTGAGGAAGCGTGAAAGTGATTACTTGCTGCCTGAAGCTTCACGTCCTTAACATGTAAGTTCCGTGGACTTTGACTGCGAGTCACCAGGAAGGTGATCGCATAGCGTGAATCTGACCTCGTTTTCACTTTTCTGGGGCACAACTGCTTCCTTTCTTTTAAGCTTTCCTCCTCCAGAGACTGTACCTCCGCCTCTTCGAATCTTACTGCTGGAGAAACCGCAAACGTGTTATAAGTCTCGTATCGAAAGGTAATTCACCTCCTTTATGAGAGTGCATTTCCCTGACTGATGCAGCCTTTTCAGATACAAAGACACATCTACTTCCGAACATCTTCTCCGAGTTGCCAAGAACACCAGTGCAACACGATGTGCTCAGCCAGATACTACCACCGGCATGCAAACAACCACCACCCTGGTCACGTGGTAGTCAATCACAACAACGAACGTCGCGATGACCGTGCCTTCAACCCAGACCATCTCGACCAAGCCGGCATGCAACACATGCAAGATCCACGTCGCCGGGCTGCGGTGCACGAGCAGATGCAAGCAGCTGAGCGGCAAAAACGAGCGCAGCAAATGCAGACGCAGCTGCACGAGCAAAGAAGACGGCAGGAGGCGATGTACCGGGCGGAGCAGCAGAAACGCTACCAAGAGGCGATGCAACACCAGCACAAGCAGCAGAGTGGCATGGGCGCCAATATGATGGCAGGACAGAAATCTCGCGTTAGTCGACTTGAGCGCAAGACCGGAGAAGTCCTGGGACATGGCATGCACGTTCGTAGGGCTCCGGGTCATCCAGAGAACTATCAGTTCGTCCGCCGTAAGCACTAGAGGGAGCTAGCAGTTGCTTGGTGAAGCGATGGAGGACAACAGAAATCGCGAGCACGTTATGCAGATTGCTTGGTTTAGCGTGGCGTCTGGCGTAGCTGCTATTGGCGGCAAAGACTGAACGGTGTTCAGAAAGGAAGACAGGATAAAGTGGTCGAGCATATGCTGTGGATGAGATAACAACAGAATGGAGCAGCGGTCTGGTTCTGGAATGACTTCCCGTCTTCAGGCTTGATGGCGAGTCCAAGAAATTGTGTCTTTGACCTGGTATAGCGCCTTTCCAAAGAAAACCCTGAAGCAATATTCTCACACAATAGACGTGTTGTATAGACTTGTCGTATGCAGGAAGGTACATAAGATCATAAGTTTGAAACGGAATTGCCATTGGGAAGCAGTTGATAAATCTTCTCTGGCGTATCTTGAAGCCGGTCTATATTGCTCTCCTTGTCGAACTTCTTAAGGCAATATTTGCTGATGTATTATGTCTGATCATGTTCCTGTGTTCTGCTGAGACCGAGCTGCAGCCGCAGGTGGAACCGAAGCACACCTCCATGAAGCAGTGCAAAAATGCAGTTATCCAAAGTCTTAAATGGAAGTCGCCAAAGACGAGGGAAAAGTGAAAGAGGAACAAGAGCATGGGTAAATGAAAATAAAACTGTTTAAGCTTGGAGTTGCAGATCCTGCGCAAAGATCCATTACAATGACTCTTCTAAGTTTGTGCGTACAGAGTCTTGCAGCAGCACCGGCAAAGAAATTAACAAACACTCTAAGCAGGTATTTGCGGGCAGGGGACTCACCATACGTCTTTCCTTTACCCTTTGGCCCGGTTTCTGTCCCCTTTGGGAGCAACCAGTCATATATGAACCTCAGTTTGATCTTTCTCGACTCAACCTGTGCAGCGAACATCACCTAAAGTACCCCGGAAACAACCACTCCACCTTCTCCAACGCCTCCTTACTTCGCCCTGCCGGTGCCGTCATACCACCAGCCAACTTAATGCTCCCCTCCAAGTGCTTCGCCTCCACCAGATCCGCATGTTCTTCTTTACACAGCTCATCCAACACCGCACCCACAAAATGTCTTGCGTTCTCCGCATTGGCCTTCATATGCCCCATCACCATCTCTACCGTAACATCCCCACTATCATGCCAGCAATCGTAGTCTGTGGACATGCAAATCATCTGGTATGCGATTTCCGCTTCGCGAGCGAGCTTTGCTTCGGGGAGGGCAGACATGTTGATGACGCTGCCGCCCCAGGAGCGGTAGAGGTTTGATTCGGCGCGGGTGGAGAATTGAGGACCCTCTGCATTGAGTACCATTAGCCACTCCACCTACCAGTCCAACCCACCAATCAATGAGGCCCTAACACTCGCTTCTCACTTCGTTCCGCACTCACCCATACACACCAACGTCCCCCCCTCATGCAGCCTTACCC
>JAGFMK010000197.1:0-55812 GCA_021030975.1 Lichenothelia convexa | reverse complement strand
CACCTGTTCTTAGATAGACAGAGCGCTTAATCAGACAATTCCTCTGCCAGCAGCAGACCGCTTCCAGAATCCGACAGTTATGAGCCCGGGTTTGCGGACATGATTAGCCTCTCCTATCTCTTAGTAGGCTTCTAAGAGGTAGTATTCAAGTTAAGCCTTCACACGACACGTAGAAATATCGTCGTTCCGTCGTCGGCGAAGGAGGCAATTATCTACCTATACCGACGAGCTCGACATATTACCTTATATTAATCAACCTTCTATAACGCGCACTCCATAATATCGACGCGTTCTACATATAGCCTAACCGCCCACCTTTTACGACCGACGCGAAGAGTGATCGAGTCATATTGTCGACTGTATAACCAGCGAATATTTAGGTCCACCAGACGTCCACCTACCACAGTAAGAAGCGCTGCCAGAGGTCTTCGAGCCCACGTTGCCAGCACCAGCACGCTAGATACTAGAGTAAGAGTAGGATAAGCGGGGACAACTTTAAGGGATAGAGGCTTCAAGAAGAAGGTCTACGCGTTGTCAACGCAACAGAAGGTCTACGCGTTATCAACGCGAATTTCAGCGGCAAGCGTCCGCAATTGAAGTGGTTACTGGGGCAGGCCAGGCCCGGGACTGCAAGCGCTGGAACAGCGCGACTCATCGACAGCATCCGCACCTACACATTCAGAACGAAACGAGCGTTCAGGGGGTGCACACACACTGTCAAGCACACATACAATCAAGGAGGATCACAGCGTTCAAGGAACTCTACATCTATCAAGCGTTTTTAATAGTCCACTCTGCTGTCTCCAGCAGCGTGAGGGGGTGTGTCAGATCAGAATAAGCGAGCACGTGACGCACAGTATATAGCCCACATCTACCACCTGTTCTTAGATAGACAGAGCGCTTAATCAGACAATTCCTCTGCCAGCAGCAGACCGCTTCCAGAATCCGACAGCTGGACAATGGGGGAAACGGCGTTACCCAGGTGAAATCTGACAAGGTTTCAGCAGCCGTCTATGCCAAGGAGGCCTCTGTGGATACGCGTGTTCACGGCGATCTCGAAGATGACCCAGCCGCCAAAACTTCTCCCAGCAGTAGGGATGAGCCGTTCTCGGTCTTCCGCCGAGACATTAAGTTTGCTGATACCGACGAGCCGCCGGATCAAAGAATAGGCAATTCGGAGCGCGTACCCGAGCAGAGAACGAAGGAGCAGCACATAGCATTTGTTGAGAACCAGCGCAATCCCAAGGATCTTGGTATCCTCCGCATTCCTGGCCCTCGCAAATTCGATCGTGGCGACATGCCTACGCGCGTGATTGAAAGTGAACAGAAGGACGATATTGGCTCTCAAATCATACGCGTCGAGTCTCAAACGGAACTGCACAACACTGAACCTGGAATGCCAGAGAAGCAGTCACCGTTAACTTGGGATGATCACCACATGGAATTAGAAGCTACAGAAAACCAGTATCAATCACGCGGCAGACTAAGGGATGGCCTAACAAATCTCACCCTGAACCAGTCCAATAGAGTTTCGACAATAGAGTCAAACACTGGCCTTCGTCAACGGATGCATGCGAGGACTTTTACCGGCTTTTTGCCTTCGAGAAGTCAGGAGAGGAGCCACGAACTTGACCCGATGCCGTATCTGAGTTATGCGGCCACGATTGGGAGAAATTCGACCTTCGTTGGTCTAACTGATCGTCAAAGGGAAGAGTTAGGGGGAATAGAGTACCGATCCCTGAGAACTCTGGCTGTTGTGCTCATCGGTGGGTCCCTCGTGCTGCAAGCCGAATCCTTAGCGAAAATGCTCATGCGAGGTGCTAGTATACTTTGTCGGTTTCAATCTTCTTGGAATGATTATATTAATTCCATGGATTGTCACAGACAATACATATAGGTCTGTTGTTGCAGGTGTCGGGCAAAACAGCGTTTGGTGGTAGGTGCTCTATGTAAATACTTAGTCGCAGCAGCTCGGTTGACTTCCACAGGGCCATCTTCACTCCTGCATCCGCAATAAATAATGTTGGCTTGACACTTAACCCCGACTCCATGATATCGTTTCAAAAAGCGGTGCTTCCATCGTTGGTTTTGGGTTTCTTAATAATGATCGGCAACACCGGCTTTCCTTGCATGCTTCGATTCGTCATTTGGGTTGCTTCGAAGTGCGTCCCATACGGCAGCGCCGTGTGGGAGGAATTCCACTTTCTTCTTGATCATCCCAGGCGTTGCTTCACCTTGCTGTTCCCAAGTAAGCCCACATGGTGGCTATTCCTGGTTCTCGTTATTTTGAACAGCATAGATCTCATCCTCTTCATCATCCTCAATGTGAGTCAACCATCATATGGCAGCCATATCAGTTCGGACTAACGATACTAGCTCGGCAATGCCACTGTAACGTCACTCCCACCAGGCTTTCGATTTCTGGACGGCCTCTTCCAAGCCGTGTCGACCCGTACGGCCGGCTTCGCTTGTGTCAATATTGCTGCTCTGCACCCCGCGATTCAAGTTTCCTATCTAATCATGATGTACATATCTGTCCTCCCAATCGCGATTTCTGTTCGCCGCACCAATGTTTATGAGGAAAGGTCCCTAGGCATTTATGGCGAGGAACATGAAGATGAAGAAGGCAGAGAGCCCTCCTATGTCGGCGCGCATTTGCGGCGCCAGCTCTCTTTCGACCTGTGGTACATTTTCCTCGGTCTGTTTCTCATCGCCGTTATCGAGGGCAACAGATTGGAGAACGTCACCGATTACGCCTTTAACCTCTTCGCCGTCCTTTTCGAGATCGTCTCTGCGTATGGAACCGTGGGTCTTAGCCTGGGTTACCCAAACACCGATCCTTCCTTTTCCGGCGAGTTTAAGACACTGTCGAAGCTCATCATCATTGCAATCATGATTCGAGGCCGCCACCGCGGCCTGCCATATGCGCTTGACAAGGCTATACTACTGCCGAGCGAGCATGAGAAGGACCATGAGGGGGCTGAGCCGAGGGCACAGAGGCGCAATTCGCATACAACTGAGACAGAGGGAGTTGGCATGCTCGGACGAGCTGTGTCTTGGTTGGCGCCAAGCACGAGAAGAGGGAGCAACACTTCGCAGACACCGAGGAATTCAAGCCGTAAGTGGAAAGGGATCGTTACTGGGGCGTTGTCGGCAGGTCCGATTCATAGATCGTAGAATCAACGGTAATCGACTGAATCCATCTATTTTTGCCTAAGATCCGAAACGCGACTTCATGGAGTCCCCTGAGTTCAGAAGCTCGTGTTTCGGGTTCCGAAAGACAATCCGACATCATTTTAGCGCCAAGTTACCGCAGTGAATCATACGGAAAAGACAGCTTGAATGAGAACCGATTTGAGCGCTTCAACGAGAAACGGTTAAGGGCTGAGAGGGCTTTGTCCCACAACTTACCAAGCCCACCGGCTTCTAGTAATATAAAGTCACAAAAGCATAGGAGAATTCTGAATTTATGGCAACAAATTGACGATGTTGAATCGGCATATCTGAACACATGATATAATCAAAGAAACCAAATCCAGCGCTCTCAACCTATCCATCCATCCATCGGTAAGGACTGTTCTATAACCTCCTCCCTAACCAAACTTAGACTTAACAATTGAAGCTCGCCTTGACCGCGGAAGACGTAAACATACATGTCTCAAAGTCAAGCAGAATTCTATGCTAATGAATCGATCAGCCTTGTTCAAGCGAGGGATAGAACCTCAATGTAGAGAGTACTTCCGTCAGTCAAATTACAACTTACATTGTCGGTACAGCCGGTGTAACATTTACTGCGACACACCCGTGGGTATATGACGGATAGGTAGCGGTGAAGTTGACACTCTGACCAGCAACTGGACAACCATCACCGGGGAAACCGGAGACCTCGTTAATATGGATATAGCAATTTAAATTGGTTCGTGAATCCAAACCCTTTCAGGCAATTGTAGAACTTGATTGTGTCGATTGTTGCTAGAACAGGCGATGCTGAGAGAAGAGCTATGACGGCAGTGACAAGAGCGGTCCGCATTGTCGAGGTAAAAACTGTATGGGGTCCCGCGAGAACTCATACGTGTGTCGTATGCAGATAACAGTTAGAAGGTTCGAGGTGGCACGACCAAAGTGGAACGACCAAAGTGGAACACACCAAAGTGGAACGACCAAAGTGGAACGATCAAAGTGGAACGACCAAGGTGGAACGACCAAGGTGGAACGACCAAGGTGGAACGACCAAGGTGGAAGGATCAAAGTGGAACGACCAAGGTGGAAGGATCAAGGTGGAAGGATCAAGGTGGAAGGATCAAGGTGGAAGGGTCAAGGTGGAAGGATCAACGTGGAAGGATCAACGTGGAAGGATCAAGGTAGAACAACCAAGGTGGAACGACCAAGGCGTAAAGATCAAGGTGGAAGGATAAGGTAGGCATCGCAGGGTAAACGACTCTTTAAGCTTACCTGTGTCCTCTGGCCCCAGTTACATCTCTGCTTTGAGATACCCACGCTAATTACTCCAAACCTTAGCCTACTCCTACGCTCCTTATCGTTTCTATCCCTATCTAGTAGCTTCTTAAGGACTGCTCTCGCTTTCGTGTACGAGTAAAGCTGGTTCGGCAAGGGAAAGAAGAAAAGATATTACCCAAAGGCGAGAACTGTTACTAATATCTTACATAAATGAATGTTTTGGAAGATAGATTAGTAGTAGGGCTGCTAATTACTAAGGAATATGAATAAGGACCCTGTATTCAGATCTATCAATTAGTGAGGCTATTGAATTTGGATACTCACTAGGAAATCAAAAATTTAGAGGAGTGGTGGGTAAGTTTTGATCGCACCTTACTCTCGATCAATGTATATAATACATAAGTAAAGGTTTGGCCTTATAAGGATCTAGCTACCACTGCAGCGCTTTGCTAGTAAAGTTAGGAAGAGGGCCGCTGGCGATATATCGATCATGTTCGTCTATACTCAAGGTTATAGAGGATTGTGCTTTACGGAGGAAGGCGTTATAGCTGTCCTTGGGTAGTGGTTTTGTCAGCTAAAGGTTGTTTAAAGGTTTACGGTACCTAGCCTCCTAGCGTTTTTACTGCTACTAAGGCCTTATCGGTCCACGACTGTGGTTAATTTTGCTGGATATACTACATCTTATATGAGGGATAGAGTTCTATGAACAACCCAGATGTACTAACTTACTAACGATTGGAAGCCTAAGATTTGCTAAACTTCGAGAACAAAGCTCTATGTGAGGCCTGCAACCTCTTAGCTGCACGCTCCTGACATAGCCCTAACATGGTCTGTGCAATTCAAGCGCTTCGCAACTATCCAGCATCTGCCTGAATAGGTACATCCGCTTCGAATGCAGGTAACATCTCTCCTTGAGCTCTTCATTGTCCTCGGCCAGCTTCTAAATCCACGAAACCGCCTCCTCTAGGACGTAACCCTTGTTAATCTTCGACGTCGCATCCTCCTCGCTGTGCCCGTCAGTTCTGCCCGTCCGCATCCGCCGCATTAGACGACGACGATGAGAACCCACTGGCATTGCGATAGTCTGAGATGCAGTTGCGGAGGGCTTCGAACTTAATGTTCAGGCTGGCTCGATAGCGCCTTTCAATTGCGTAATGCGCCCGGCCAGATTGTTGTTGACCTTGATTTGAAGTCGTGCCCTTGCTCTGTGCGCTGGCGGGAGTGGTGGCAGTCTTGGCGGCGGTGCTGGAAGAAGCAAGGCCCAGAGAGTCAACCGGCTCCGGCTGGTCCATCGTGTGACGCCGCTTGAAAGGGTTCAGGGGCGTACGCCGTGCAACGAGAGCCGGCGATGATGAGGGAGCTGACGATGTTGCTGGCGCTGGGGCGATGAGGGTTGGTTTGTTATGCTCCCAGTACTGTGTGGGCATAGTTTGACTCTGGGGTGCCAGTTAGCGCATCGATGAGGTACAGGCGGTGAGGTCGTGATTACCGGTGCCTGAGGGGTTCCATATCGGAGATGCTGCTCAAGAAACCAGTGTGAAAGTCAGGCCCTTCGAGTTCCAAGGATGTTTGTTGTTTCGAGTTCCGCGGGAGAGAAGGGACGTGGGCCGGATCAAATAGCAGGTCGGCGTCCGAGTTATACTCACAAAGCCGTGTCCAAAGGTCATCGTCGCCTAGGAGCCGCGGGTCGATGTCCAAGTTCGAAGAATTTGCGATTTATTCCTACTCAAGAATGCTGAGAAGCTGGGAGAAGGATCCGAGGGGTTTACCGCTTGGAGCAACGAGTCAGTTGGAGCAGACATAGCGAAGCGCCTTGGCGGCGTTGTTTTCTTGGGACGAGATTTCCATCCCGCGGTGAGCTGAGCTCCTAGGCCAGGTAGATAGGTATGTTTCACAAGTCAGATTGACATACATGAGCCCGGTACACTCATCTGTTGTACCTAGGGTCATCTTTTATCTCTTCGGACACGGCCGAACATTTTTGGCTACCTTCGCTCTGATCGAGATGCAATCCTTCTAGCAGCCTCGGCTGAAGTTCTCACCCCTTCAGATCAGGCAGTTTGAAGGGGTTTGATGTTGTTTGGACGGGTAGTCTTCCGCCGGGAAAACACTAAGGAACAGCCCCCAGCTTGCGGAATCATGGTTTCCGAACTGGTATTACCGTGCCTAACTGGTCGGGTGTCAGGCAGGGTGCTTTAAGTTACCACACTCCTACTGTGGATTCCCCAAACAATAATGCAAGAAGTATAGCTATTTGGGTCAGAATTTGAAGATTCTGAATTGTATGTGTGAAACTGTCTATAGAATAGGTGAGTGGTACTTGTACTTTGTGTGTATACCAAATAAAGGGTGAAGCGTCCTGGAGAGCGTCGACCCTGCCCTGGTGTAATGCATGGGGTTTGACTTGACCTCTTTCGGCACTACAGATTCCACATAGATACCCAGGATGATAGGTAGTCCTCCTTCAAGATGATAGGTAGTTTTTTTTTTCAGGATGACAGGTATTCCTCCTTCAGGATGACAGGTAGTCCTCCCTCCTGTCAGACGGCACATTTACACAAGCGGACTTCACGGGGGGGGTAGGACAGGGATTCAGGAAAAGCTCTTCAGCCACGAAAGTTCTCATGGAGTCGGACCAGCAAGTAGGATCGTAGCCAGCAGGCTTCTGTCCTTGAGTGACCAGTACGAGTACAATCGTGGAGACTTGGTGATTGTATATGAGATTATCGAAGCTGAGCCTTTTGCCGTTGGGGAAGGAGCTCCCAGGCGGGTGTCGTAAATGCCGTGACACTTTTCTATGGGGACCGCGATCTCGCTAAATTCGCCGGCAACGCCACCACGATTTAATTATCTAGACCTGGAAGTTCTTCAAAGCGGTTAACGCTCAGAAAACAGATATAATTATAGTAGTGATGACACCCCGCCTGCTCCCCTTTTTAGAAGACGGCCAAGCTAAATTTTAATACTACTATCTATGTGCCTTTATACACATGACACTAAAGGTGTGTTTCCGCTCTCTACTGGCCCACCAACTCCTGCCAACTTTACGACTACCTCGCACAAAGCCAAAGCCTGCGCCAGACTGTTCCCATGGCGCCTCGGTCCTTGGATAACAAACCTACAGTCACGACAACTCGTTTGATTTCGATTGGCTTGGCACGGGACGCTGACATGGCACCTTCCCTATGCCGCGTTTGCATAGGGATCAAGACTTCCGCCCGGGGTCGTAGCCGTTCTCCTCCCACCAATTTGCAGCCTCCAAGTCAGCCGCGGTGTGTACCTTGCGGGAGTCGAGGGATCTCTCTGGCTCCAGTCGAGACAGGTGCTCGTTCAATTCTGAACGCAAGAGTGTTCCATGTTTAGAGCATGGAAGCCTTCGACCTGCGTCATGGGATCGGGGCTCGCGCATCTAACCATCTCTATGCTAGACGTTGGTCTGGCGACTTCTACCCTGTGGTTGTGACCCAACTGGAATCAAGGATACAATGTCGACCAGTGGGGACTTTGGGCCCATGAGTATGAGTAACAGATTGCAGGTCTACAACGGTATCAGAATGAACAGTTGAGAATAATGGTAAGTACCAATCGTACATATGACATGCTATCCCGGGATACCGATTCGTCTACCAAGTCCGGCCGAGGCCAGACCTACGTTCGACAATGCGGAATTTATCGAATCTAAGGACCTGTTTGAGGCGACATCCCATCACGATGCCAGACTCTCCGGCACCGATGATCAGGATGGGATAGTAGGTATGAGCATCAGCCGTGCACCCTCCAAAATAGCGGATCGTGTTAAGCGTAGTCACCATGGTAAAAGAGGAGCGATGTGTAGAGGAATGAAGTATACTTAGTGCTGTAGGTCACTGAGCAGCATTTTCTGGTATCGGACGAGATACCCGGTATGTATCAAATTCCCCTATGCATCACACCAACCCGATTATCTGGTAATTGCTTTATAATAGAGTTTAAGACGTGGGTAGCCCGTGCAGTTGATTCCTCAGCTCCTTACTAAATCTGGTTAGGGAGAAATGAACACCGCCGACAAAATGGGAACATTTCCAGTCGTTACGACACTACAACGTCTATTTTAACCCGTATGACGGACCTGACGGGAAGTGCGTAATCAGTAAGATTCTTGGCAGCTGTACTTGAAGTATCGTAAGACATGAGGGTCGTCCCACCGGCTGATCATGACTCGCCTCGTTCGGACCAAGCCTCTTAGATATCTCGCCGGAGATTGTTTATCATGGATACTCAATTCAGCATCCGGAAGGATCTTCCGTATCCCGCTATCGTACTGAAAGAAGCTCAGCTCTAGACACTTAGTAATGGCATAACTCTCGTTGACATGAGCTGAGCTTAGTAGTGTTCGAGCGCAGTCTAACTTTGAATTCTTTTCTCGTAGACGTCGTTTCTGAGATTCATTCTCGAGAGCTCCAAGTGCTACTTCTAGAGTCCCTTTGTAAAACCTCGTTCGGCACAATGTGCGTTGGAATACATCATGCCTCCTCGATTAGCTCACAGGAAGTCCAAGAAAGGCTGTGAAAGATGCAGACGTCGTAAGGTTAAGGTGAGTAGGTCTGGGGCTTAACTCTAAACCGCTCGATTGAAAATTTGTGGCCAGCAGAAGATAACATCCATTCAACAGTGCGATGAAATTCGTCCCTTTTGCGGTTCCTGCTGCCATCACAACGTTTTATGCGACTATGGTGGTCCTCACGCTCCCGGCCAGCTCCTTGCGCCTGCAACAACGTCATATTATAGCACCCCCGTCGAGGCTGCCTCATCTCTGACATCATATTTCGATCTGCCAGGTGGAACACGTTCTGGTTGCAGTGCAACAACGGACCAATCTTCAGAATTGAACGAGCGGCGCTTGCTCGAGTTGCAGCTTTTCTATCAATATATCTCGTTCACCTCGCATACCCTTCCCGGTGCCGATTACCCACGTACCAGAAAGACCTGGACAACTGATGTCCCAGAGATGGCATTGAAATACCCCGTGCTACTCGACGCACTTTTAGCGGTCTCCGCCCTCCATATTGCCTTGGCTATGACAACCTCAACATCAACGGGAGCATCTCCCTCAAGTCACTGCCAGAGAAACGAGGACGAGAGACATCAATGCGCTATCTCTTTAGTCCTCGCGGGCTCTTGTGCCTCGAATTGGGCAAATCACCATCGAAGACACCTAGACTTGGCAGTCTCCGGACAGCGAAGAACCGTCTCGCAACTCGGCCTGGATAATGCTGATGCGATCTGCCTGACCTCCATCTTGATCTGGCTTCAATCATTCGCTGTAGTATCTGAACTTTCAGAGAGTGTAGCTTACACACTACCATTACAATGGTTTAGACTGGGTAAAGCAACAGCTACAACTATCGAAGCAACGAGATCAATCATATGCGAAAGCTCTGTTGTGAATGATATCATCACGGTCCTATCGATCACAAGCGACCGGATTCCTAGGTATCCTCTAAATAATTTATCGACATTTTCTTCCTTGCTTACCTGGAAATGGTCTGAAGAGCGCCCGGACCGAGAAAGCCAAATGGCATATCAGGATACTTTGAGCCTTATCACGAATATTTATTACCAGCTAGAGGACAACCTCGGAGAGAAGCTTAAAGAGAGCTTACAGTGGGATATCTATTACCACTTCCTCTGGATTTCTCAGTCAATATCCGAGCAATTTCTATATATGCTAGAGGAAAGGCGTCCACGTGCGCTTGCAATAATAGCGCACCTCTTTGCAGTAATAAAGAGAACAGACCATATCTGGTGGCTATACGGGATTGCTGAGCGTGAAGTACATGGTATTCGAGGTCTATTACCCGACGAATGGCAATGGGCGTTGGAGTTACCTCTCATAATCATCAGATCTAATCCCCCATGGATGGAGGAATTCAATGTCTAATTCTAGAAGTCTATATCAGGTTATTTCATCTTGCGCAAGCCGGTTACGCCTATTAACAGAGTCACAAATTGCCAAGAAGTCGAGTTTTTGAATTGTTAATCAATACAACGGTAGACACGCATCGATTAGACCACTGTTTCTTCTTTCTCAAGCGTAAGGAACAAAGAACAAGTAGCAAATCAGTGGTTCATTGAAGAAGACGGTCAGCCCGTCAAAGCCGACAATAGTATAGAACTTCACACTCGTCGCTCTTTATAACTCATTATGTTGCTGGCTTTCTTTCCGGGTCTCACTATCCTGTATACTCTGAACTTTATGCTCGGTCGTCTCCGTACTCTCAGAGAGTAGGTTAAAGGTCTCAGTAACAGCCGAATTCCTATGAGTGAACTCTTGCATAAAATGCTCTATACCTTCGCTGGTAATTTCATATTTCTCCCGGTCAAAGGGGAATATGTGGTCGTTAGCCATGTCCCGGATGACCAAATGTGGCACTTCGCCGGCTTCGAGTTTGAGAACTTGTTCTAATATTTTGTCATATCCGGAGTACTTCTGAACATCCAACGTTGCAACATTGATGGAATCTTTGTACTTCTGAGCGACTGGCCTCAATGCTGATACCAATTCTACTTGCTCTTCAAGAGTGTCGGCGATGACATAGGCGATCGGCGTCTCGGCCTATGGTACAAATAGTCAATATATAGGAGACGGTGAAAGAAGTCCAACAAGTTTACCGTAAGATAGGTGTCCAATGTTTCAGGATCGATCTCGCCAATCAAAGGGAGTCGAGCCTTTTCAAAAAAACCTTTAAGGGTTTCGTCGTTAAGCTCCCCGTTGAAGACATCTCTCCCGTCGTCAAAGTCCTTGTACAGAATGACAGCCGGCTGCGAGACATTCGCTGCTTCAGCTAGAGCAATGTCGTTGGTGGCGCCTATCAGCAGCTCACCACGTATTGATTCGGCAAAGGTAAGGAATGCCTCATATGAAGCCTGATCTTTAGCATCAAGATACGCTATTAGAGCCATCTTGTCGTCTCTCTTGAACTTCTCAATATTTTCTGCGGTGAGGCTAGAGACCACTGGTAATATCTGCTTGGTCATATAAGAAATCATTCTATAACCTCGTTATTCTAAGACCCATTCATTAGGACATGTTGGAAGCTTACGCGGAGGCTGTTCTTGGCCCGGAATAAAATACTGCCTTTTCCGGCCCTCTGAACATTGTTATGTGGGGATATCCAATGACACCGAGTTCTTTACACAGAACAGCCTCCTCAACGCAGTTCACCTTTACGAGGGGGACGTTCTCCTCCTTTAACGATGCTGCGGCGATTTCGTATTCTGGTGCAAACGTGCCGCAATGGCGACACCAGGGTGCGAAGAATTGGGCGAGGACTACATCATGCTGTCTTAGGAAATCGTCGAACGTGATTGCATCCAATGTAACAACATTGGATGCCGAAGCCAGGCAGGCGACAGTAATGAGCCCTGAAACGAAGAAATTTGAACTCCGCATGTCCAAGCAGTTTGGCCTGATTGAACGATTATTGATCGTCTTACTGCTAGATGACAGACAATGGACATAACCAGGTGTTGAGGGTCGCAGGATATGGGCTACTTTTATAAATGAGGAAGTTCAGCAATAGCATCTAAAGCCATCTGGGAGAAAGAATGACTCTACGCATACGAGGGAGCATAACTGAGGGTGAAGTCGAAGACAAGACCGGAGGCGAACCCGACGGCGACTAATATGACCCGAAAGCGAAACCGAAGTCAGCTTGAAAGGGGAACTAAAGACGATACCGACGGAAGAAACCAAAAGTAGCTCCGCATATGACTCGTAGTGCTCGGACTTGACTCAGAAGACCAGTCACAATCCCAATCACAGCCTTATGTGGAATATAAATGACTTTGTTCAACCAGGCTTCGGTAACTGTCGCGCACTGATCACATTCACGTCTAGAAAAGGGAGCCATCTGCCCGATTCTAGCGTGTCGCAAATCAAACTTGCAATCGTGCGTTATTTACCGCAACAGGGCGCTAAGTCCTTTGGAAATAGATCCATGATCTTCACAATAAAGACCCGATTTCCCTAGCAGAAAGCCTACTTCTTCTCCAATTATTGCTAGCGTGAGCAGCGGCGTCGCAGTTGGGATGTACTGATAGGTTGATCGGCACAATTCACTCCATTTTCCGGTTTCGGTTTCGGTTTCGGTTTTGGTTTCGCTTTCGCTTTCGCTTTCGCTTTCGCTTTAGAGTAGCCCCCCACAGATATGAATCAGCATGGCATCTAATGCTTTCGCTTTCGCTCTCGCTTCCGCTCTCGCTTCGAGAATAATGGTCTTGTTCAAATTGAGGTTCACGGGATGCTACCCAACAGGTGTTACATTGTTGACAGTTAGCGAGTATTGCTGTCTATTGAATATATATATCCTCCTCTTTCTCTCCAAAGGATATATCTCAACAACCCTCAGAGACCCAACAACCGTGAGAACAGCCGCAACTGTTAAACCGTTCCGACTTATTACGTACCAGCAACCTCTGCAAGATGCGTCAGTCCTTGATCACTCTCATTGCATTTGTGGTTTCTGCTGCTGCTATGGCTCTTGTCGGTCCGCCTGTTCCCATAGAAAGGTGCTGCACATCTTCGAGATGTAACAGTTGCTCGGCCTATTCTTGCAATGTAATTCTCCCAACCTTGGCTCTTCCAGATTACGCTGACTTTCTCTGGTAGACCAATGCAAACTGTGTAAACCCGTACCCAGTCGTAAGTTTCCAACTACATGGTCAATGCGAGGCTAATATGCCTTCAAGTGCTGTGTCATTGGTCCGTGACCGAAGTTAGTGGTAGTCGTGGGCAGGACGACTTATCCGTTGACGCACATGTTTTCTGGTACAAGAGTCCGCTTTCGTCATTTGTAATTCAACATCAATGCGTTCTGTATCACGGGCGTGGCTTGAGAAGTAAAGACTTTCGTTACTTATGATTCAACATCACATGCGTTCTGTATCCCGGGCTTGGCTTGAGACGTAAAGACATTCGTTATCTGTGATTCAACCTCACATGGGTTCTGTATCCCAGGCCTGGCTTAAGAAGTAAAGGCTTTCATTATTGGTGATTCAATGTCACGTGTTACATCACAGGCTTAGCTTGAGAAGGAAAGCTTATTATTGTTAGTCAATCGGATTGGTTTTAAAGAACGGATGGACCTATTATTATTTCGGTCTGCTAGCCGCTAATATTGCAAGCGCCATTCGTGTAGATCTGATGAGCTGTTGAAGTGTACTCTTCGGAGCTTATTCTGCCCTCCGTCCTTTGTGGACATGACTTTGAGTTCTGTAGCTAGGAAGGCCAACAATATGATCATCGTCTCTCAACAATTCAAGATCAAGTCCTGCTAATTCACGTACTGAAGATGCGGATGGATTGACTTCATAAAGAACATAACATCAACATGCACAATGCGGCAAAGACAAAGTTTAAAGAAACACGCCGCCCTCCAGACGACTTGCCTACGACGGTTGTCGAGATATAAAAAGGACCCCTGCCGAAAATCTATCGGGGTACAATTCATCTAGTCCGGCAGTAATTGATTCGAAAAAGGCCCAATCAACGGTGAACAGGATGGAATGGCGAGAACACTGCAGCACCAACGGTGTAACACTTCGACTGGATACTACCTTCTTATATGCAGGCATTCCTTTCCGATTGCGATGAGCGGTAATGGCAAACGTAATGGTGTAACAGTTCAGCGCTGTTGATACGCTTAACACTACTAGCTCTGTAATATGCACAGAGGCATGGAGACCAACTGTTGAGCTCGTGGCACAAACCAGAAGCACTAATGCACAAACGGTTAGACAGACGAATCATGGTATCGGAAACGCGCATGTGTTAGGTTATCATTATGACGGCAAATCGATTACACGAGAGAAACCGTGACATCAGAAACGCGCATGGTAGGTGGGATCCAGGCACGATGAATGGAAGGACGAGAGTGGCTTACGTCGTCATCTTCCACATCGCTGTCTCGTCTATTGACATTTCCAGACAACCGCCGCAATAATCGTGGCCACTAGCCCCGCACCCAACGCTATGGCTGGCACCAGATATCCCAACATTGACCAGACTCGTCAAAGTCGCGAAGAAGCCGCCTGCGGGCGTGGAACCACCATAAGCGAGGGACTGGAAAACGGCTGCAGTGGAGCCTATGATGTATTTTAGTAATATTGAATGCGGCGGTAAACAAAAGTTGCCAAAGTTGAAACGCACCAGCAACGACACCATTGCTTCCAAAGCCGAGTCGCAAGCCGATAATGATGAGCAGAGAGAACGTAACTACCCAACTGATGAGGGTCAAGTAGACATCTGTTAAGGTCAGTCCTAGGCTTCGACGAAATTTGTGAGTAGTAATTCATCCTATGGACGACTGGACTGGCTAGACGCGGTCATAATAAAGATTTATGGATGCAATTAGCCATGCTCCTGCCTTACTTCAAGCAAAACACAGTAACACGACACATATTCTTAAGTTGCAGTGAATAAAAGCGCCCCAGATGACACAAGGCTCGGTCCTACATCGATCTAGCTCGAGGGCTACACCCTTTTCCCCAATCATTCGTAGCAAAATGAAACTCATGATATTAATTCTGTAGGAATAACTAGGAGCAAGCTGTTCTGAGACGTGTAGGTAGTGAGGGAGTGTCGATCATCTTTCTAGGATCTAATATGGATGACTGTCCCCTCCGGAAACCCTAACCCCGAAACCCAACAGTAATGGAAAAGTGGTGGGCCGGGATGGGATAAGTTCGATATCGAGGACAGGCTGTAAGCACGATGTGCAGCATACAAGGGATATTTCACAAGGTCAAGCTTTGATCCAAAAATGCCCGAAAACTCTCGTTGCAGCATATCGAGTTCGTACAAAGTGAATGTTCTCTGCGGGGCTTCGACCTCCGGTTTTTGATGGAAGTGGTCCTGACGGTGCTGCTATGATGGCAAACACCCTTGTGTTAGATAGCAACGCCAAGTCAGCCTCGTCCACTCGCTTGATCTGACCAACGTTGTTGTGCGTCTGCGGCGATTTACTCCTGTAATTTCGTGGAAGATTTTCTCATTGCTGGTGCCGATGACTCAAACATTCTCGACATTGGTTACCACGATGGATATTTGGCACAGTGTACGATCGTTGCAGACTCTCACACCAGCCGAGACGTCCCAGGCCTCGGAGCAAATAATCAAGAACGCAGGTCTGTGGAGATAAACCCTGGCGTCTTGCCCTAAGTGTGAGACAAGTAGTTTTCGGAAAGAGGGCTTGATGCCCATGGTGCGATCGCCGACCCCCTAGCCGAAATCAAGATAGAGCTGGCCATACGAAAGTTGCCCATTCGTCAATCTGTGCGGCCGACATCTGTCCGTACGCATTGGCGATCATGTTATCTTGCTGCAAGCTATCGAAGGACACCGCGCCAATTTCGCCTACCAAGAAAGAGTCCGGTATCAGGCGAGTCATCACGTTGACAAACTTCTGCGCTTGCGGATTTCGCGCAGACACCGTGGTCAAGAGCCGTCGGGTAGTTTTAACGTCCTCGAGTAACGTTGTGTAACGGCTGGTCAAGAAGTCGAGATTTGCTAGGATGGCGAGTATCGAGACCAGGCCGGCTTGGAACAGAGAGTACCTTTCGACCCAGATTGCTTAGATTTCCATGACTGGAAGGACGGTGATAGGTCCATCTACTTACAAAGCGTACCAGTCTCCCATGACATTCAGAGGCTGATACAGAAAGTATTCCTCGACGGAAGAAACGTTTTGATGAGCGTAGTCTATGCAAGTCAACAGACTTATACCTTCGTCCTCGGTGACATTAGCCGAGTCTTCTCCGTTGTTATTGCCCACCCATCGCAGAAATATTGGGAAAAAGATGAGCATGCGCAAACTCCGCACCCGCCAGAATAAGCGGTAGCGGGTTGGAACTAGCCAGTGAAAGGAGAACTGTGGCCGACTGCTCTCCTGGAAATAATCCGGCAGTGATTTGAGCCAATCGGTTATTTGCGCATCATATTTGAGGGTCTCACTAGATGTGACTCCTGAATGCTTGACAACGCGGTTGTAGATCGGGTTAAAGATCAGATGAAATTCGCTTTGAGCAACCAAGCTGGAGTAGATAGTGGGTTCTGCCACCGAAGGTGGACATTCCGAGGCCGTGATGGTGAGCATCTGTGGTGTGCTTGTCAAATCGGAAAGTCTCAGATGTTTCCGTAACATCTTACCGTGTCAGGAACATTCCGCGGTCTTTCAACATCCATTGTGCCAGGCAAAGGCAGGAGAATTGGTCGTCCCAATGTCGCAGACTCGCCTGAATCAAACATATATAAGCACCACCAAACTCTCCGCCGCATTTCCCTGTCGTGAGGACTGATATTCCATTGAGGAAGTTCTCGATGCAACCCCAGGCTCATGGCCATTCTCACGGCAGCACCGAGATACACCCAGGCTATGTTTGGTCTGTTCAACCTCTGCAAATGCAAGCTCAACAATGCTAGTGCTTGGACCATCGAGAGGCTGCCACTACCAAAAAGATGCGTATTTGAAGCCATATCCGCGGATGTGAGTAATCCTTGACTTGCTCGATCTGGGCCTTGGTAGTCAATGCACCATGCGCCAATCGTTAATACTGTTCTGAAGAGAAGAGTCCAAGCGCCTCCCTTCGGCTTTGGGATGATTTCGGAAGATTGAGCTCGGAACGTTGCTTCATGAATGATAGGGTAAGCGGTGTGAAAGTGGTAGAAGTATGCGTCCACGAATGTAGTAGCCATATAGCCCTGGAGAGATGGGTTGTTGGTGATATTCCAAGAGTTCTCCTCGGTATGAGACTCGTCACGCGAGACGCCAAGGTCGTCACATACAGCATCTAACTTCCAACCTTTATTACATAAAACCCGAAGTAGAGCTACGTTCGCCAGACTTCCTGAGTCAAGAGTGATGAGAGACGGAGTAAGACTTGTCATGCGATAGGCTTACCCAGATATCCTACACCTTGAGGATTGATAGATAGCGCTCCCATTCCATCGGTGGGCTCCGCATCCGCGAAGGACTCTTCTTTCCAATCAAAGCCGCTCGACGTTTGGGGTAAGGATTCGGATATTTCTACCTCGGGTTGTTCGCCAGGCCTCTGGTCATCCGCAATCGCGGAGTTCGTGGCTTCAGTTTGTGTGTTCAAGGTGGTTGTGCCGACGGCAAAACCTGAAACTATGGCTTCAAGATCAATCTTCGGATTTGACTCGAGAAGTGCTTTCTCGAGGCTTTTCAAGCGATGCTCCAGAGAGGTCAAATATCTGACTGTCCTCAGCCACATAGAATGAGATAAGGAGAGATACGTACGCTCGTGTCAGAGGCGATCGAGCAGGTTTGGCACTGTGTACGCAGGGCACATCATGTTTTGTGCAAAAGCGGCACTTTGGGCGTGATCTGGAACACTACCAAGCTTAAGTTAAGGGACCTAGTCGGAGAGTGCTTTACGAGGGCTACTACCCGGAGCTTTCTCATCCGGCATTCGTCACACTAAAGAAATTTAGATTGGGTCCTGAACGTAAGTTGCACCAGCTTACGGCTGCATGATCCATATTGCTGCGTCCGGTTGGGGTGGCCACCTGCAAGTCAAATGGAAAAGTATAGATCCACATGAGCATTTAGGATTGATCAACGTTTGAACACAATGAGTAAAATTGGAACCATGTCATCCTCGCCGCAACAATCGAGTACGGCGGGCAGGCGGGGTGGCCTACTGTGCCCGGCAAAATGGTGTCATAACAGAATTCTACGTATCCAGAAGCTGGTGAAACTTGTAGGTACCTAGGTACGTTTGTGGCGTAGAAAGAGTATAACCCGGTGCCTTACTTAAGGTGTTGATATCTTCAAGTCCTTGGTACCTGAACCGGAGATCTGCACTCCAGAAAGCGGGGAATACTGCAGCTGCAGGGCCTAGCAGACTACGCCACAGCAAATCACTCCACACCTCGTTCTCAGCCACCTTTACTCAGCTCCGTAAACCTCCATCAGATTTCCAGCGAGGGCGACGAAAATTACTACCAAACCCATGCACGAAACCTGGGATTTCTACGAATTGTCAGGAGTCTCACCAAGGCATTAGAGCCGACTTCCTTTACGTTCTCGGACCACAGCAGTTTGAGAGGGGTAGAGCGACGACTACTTGTTTCGTCGTAGGTTTTTCAACTTTTGTCTAGCCTCGGACCACTGCGCTCCGAATACCACCATGAGTCCGTAAAATGAAAAAATGATGGGAAAAGATCGACTCAGTTGAGCAACTCAACATGGCCGACGACGAATCTCGTCAGTGCTATAATAACAGCTCTTTCCATATTCTTTTCTGTATTTCATATTCCTCTCGACATCTTCATCATGGCACAAAAGATTGAAGGGAAGACAGCCATTGTCACTGGCGCTGGTTCAGGTATGTTCAAACCATGACCGTCAATTTCGTGAGGAGAAGCTCTGGACTAACGAGTGATCGACAGGCATAAATCTCGAGTTCGCCCGTCTGCTTCTCCAACATGGGTCTAATGTTCTCTTCGCCGACATTGCTTTACGTCCCGAGGCCGAACAGTTAATTCAAGAGTATCAGTCAACGCCAAACAAAGCATTATTTCAGAAGACAGATGTGACCTCCTGGTCCGACCTCAACGACATGTTCTCAGCAGCCGAACTGGCGTTCGGCTCTGTCGACATTGTCTGCCCCGGTGCTGGCGTCTTTGAACCCCACTGGAGTAATTTCTGGTATCCTCCAGCCTCTCCCGAGTCCAGAGACGATCCGCTCGGCGGGAGATACAAGGTGTTCGACATCAACCTAACGCATCCAATCCGCGTGACACAGCTAGCTATATCCCATTTCCTAGCCGCGTCACCGCCGTCCAGCCCTTCAAATCCAAAGTCCATTGTGCATATAGCGAGCGTTGCCGCCCAGATCGCAACGCTAATGTTCCCGCTGTACTGCGTATCGAAGCATGGCGTGCAAGCCTTTGTCAGGTGTTTGGCTGACCTGGAGGAAACTCACGGCATACGCGTCACGGCGGTAGATCCGGGCGTAGTGAAGACTCCGATATGGACCGAAGATCCGGGGAAACTGAAAATCGTGAAACAGGAGGGTGAAGGACGGGACGAGTGGGTGACGCCGCAGGAGGTCGCCCAGGTCATGCTGGCGTGTGTTAAAGATGATGAGATTAGCAGTGGAGTGCAAGGAAGCGGTGGCGAAGAGGAGATGGTCCCTATCAAGGGAGGATCATGTCTAGAGATCCTTGCCGGCACTGTGAGGGATGTGCCATTGTTAAATAATGTAGGCCCATTTGCATTGGGCAGGAAAGGCGGGGATGTTGGTCAGAAGGAGGCGCTTATGGATGAAATCATGGACTTGTTGAAGCCTGGATGGGGAAAGCTATAGATGCCTGGCTCGACAGTAGCCAAGCGTGTAGCTGGCAAGGAATGATTAACACTGGGACATATTTGAACTGGCGTCTCCATCGTGAAACGATTGCAGCTTCTGGCGGCCGCCCGTATTACGCAATAGTACAAATCCAAAATGCAATGATCTAGAAAATGTACTAATGACTCAGTTTGCCTTCTATCTCCAGTTTATCACGAGGCGACGCTCAATATTCTCATCGCGTTGCTCGCAGGTGTCCCATGACTTATGACGCCTTGCCTGGTGGGCTCTCCAACTCTTGCTTGCAGCCCTACAGGACAGCTCGCGTTACCCACTGTTCATAAGCTTCTACACACGCTATAATGCGGTCTGATGGGTCTGAAAGCAACGCCGCTGGGCCGAAACTCTAGAGTTTCCCTGATTGTGCACTAGCTTGCTCGTTTATCGGCTGCTGCTCCTCTGTGGTGGGAGATTTCGAGGCCAATGATGGTGCTAGTCGGAGTGGACATAAATGTCAACTCCGACAACTATGCCGAGCAGTCCGCTGCTCAAGAAGCTAACGAGACGACCAACAAGGAAGCTAAATAACGATTTCCAACCAGACTTGGGCGTCGGGATCATGTCTTGCTGGTTGCAATATTGTGGGGTGGTTGTCGTTGACTGGTATGCCTGACTTAGGCACCGTGTGTCGACGTAACCAGGCAACAAGATGTGTCGTAGTCGCTTCATGTACTGTCAGCAATGATCAATTGACTCCGAAACAGTGAGTTTATCGTCAAAAGACAAGGAAAACCACGATACTGGAGCTCGGAATAAGCTGAGCCAGCATGCTGGGAAGCCCGAAATGAGCAACCCCGTGTATTGTGCTGCACGGAGTTCAAAACCAGTCACGGAATAAAGGACTTGCAAACATTAGGCAGCATAAGCAATAGCACGTTAAACATCATCGAACATAAATAAATGCTGCCATCCTCGAGGCATTGACCATACCATCCTGCAGTGCTATACAACCCGAAACACGTCCAGCTTGATGACCATCGTTACATAGAACACGTCTCACCCAGAAGCCATATATCGCAATGGAGTCCATGTCCTCGCCGGTATACTGTAAGCCAGAGACTTCAGGTTACGGCCTGCGCGACCACAGGAAGCGATCAGTCTCCCCATCAACAGCTTGGTCACCGCATCACCTAACGCAAGCCTCCACGGCCAGACCCTGTAGCAATATGCGTGACCGGTTACGCAATGTCGCTCGGCCACCGAAGCCAGCCATCACGATCACGTTCAGCAGTGATCAGCATCCTCAAATGCAAAGCTGTGCATTCTCAACGTTCGACACAATTCATGGAACAGCCCAGGTTGTCGCCTCAGAGGATACTCAGTTCGACCATGTTACCATTGAACTCGTTGGTAAGCTCAAGTCTCCTACTGTCGGCTTTTAGGCTTACCCTTTGGTCCAGGCTTGGCGACAACTCAAGTTGAGAGGACGGAGGGCCTTGTTGCCGGTAAAACCGAAGGCCTCCATGAATTCTTGAGGGTAGCTCAGCCCATCAGCGAACTCAGCTATCCCACTCCGCGCATCGCCGAAGCCAAAAAGGGATACGAATTCCCATTTAGTTTTGTTGTCCCCGACCGGCTCTTACAGACGTCTTGTCGGGATCAGTGTGCCAACAGCAAGTTGAAAGACGCACATCTTAACTTGCCGCCGACTCTCGGTGTTGGTGCTGTCTTTGGTCTGAGCGCCAAAACTTGTGATGATATGTCTCCACCGATGACGAGTATATCATATGGCATCAATGTCAGTCTCATCGGACCTCAAGGCCGCAATTGTCAGACGATGGTCATTGCAAACAATTTCAGAGGTCTCCGGATTCTTCCCGCTACGGAAGAAGAACCACCGCTCATGATCCACCCGGAAGATGGCGAGTTCTGCCTTCGTAAAGAGATCGTCAGTAGGAAGGGTTTGTCGATGGCCAAGGCTGGTTGTTTGGCCGTAGAGACAGCTCAACCCCGAAGCATCCGGCTCTCTGGTCCAAATATGGTTGCAGCCTCGGCGCCTACAAAGTTTGCCACACTAAATCTTCGGTACGACACTGCGAACGTCGAAGTGGAACCTCCACGCTTGAATGGCGTCAAGACCAAACTCCACATCACTACGTTCTACGCCAGCGTACCACGCTCTGATTTTCCAGCGAAAGCTAGCATGCGGCACGACGGCACACAGGGCGTCCACGTCGAGACACTCCCGCTATCATCTGGATCCTTGAAAGCAGACGCAACTCGGTGGCAGCGATGTGATCCTCATGCCTGTGTTGAACGTTCGTGTCCGCGTCCCACATCCGCCTACTCTCCGGAGCTGCCCTTCTACACGGCGCAACTGGTCATTCCGATCACGCTTCCTAACAACAAGACCTTTGTGCCAACCTTCCACTCTTGTCTCATCTCGCGCGTCTATAGCATTGAAATATTCCTTTCGATGGCGGGGCTGGGCAAGAGTATGACGCTCAGGGTCCCAGTTCAGATCTCTGCGGATGGCGTACGGCCTACCGCGAGGGGTAGGAATTGTGAGCTTGCACAGCCGGACGCCGACTCACCTGCGTATTGACGAGGGAGTCAGCGGTGGAGGGCAAACAAAGCACGAGCAACGTGGACACCGGAATGCTTGCATGCTTTTTTGTTGGATGGACTGGGCTGGGGCTCTGATTGTGCGTCAAATTGATATTTTGCTATATCAGAACACCATTGAATTATCTGTCCCTTCCCAATTGAGACTGTTGCACCAATTAAGAAATGCCTCCGGGTCTGTTGCTATATCTCCGCTTAAGTTCGAATCCCAGTATTGTATAGGTTCATGTGGTGCGTCCGCCAGAGGCGGATCCAAGATGTCGTCCAGGATTCGTGATAGGATTTTAGCTGCTCCGACGCACGGCTGATAGTTTCCATCAGATGGGGCTGCGGCCCAATCGAGACTTGCGATGAAGACACTGAGATTGCGAATCACTTCCGCGCGTGAGATAGAGGGAGGTAGCGGCTCGCCTTGTTGTATACGGCGTCGAAGATCGATTGAAATAACGCCGGCACATGGCAATGCGTAAAAGAGCATCTATGTCCGAATTAGAACCATGGGGCAGTGACAGCAATTTTCTGGTGTAAGAAATCCTGGAGCCGCTCGCACAATGTGTTGTCAACAAGCTCATCACACGCCTGTGCCCTCAGGAGGACTGTCTATGGATCTACTGCTCATCTGCCAGTGCTCTACTTCAAGCCTTCTTGTGAAGGGTGACAGGGGCTTTTCGAGGTCCACTTAGAACGGGTAAGGGTTTCCTGAGACGATGCACTTGCCTCATGATTTCTGTTTACAGGAGGAAGGGAGGCGGGGCTTGTGACGACTCACCATCCACGAGCGGTCCTTCCGAATGCCAGCAATATCGAGCTGTGGATTCACCAAAAACATGCAGCTGTTGAGTACTCGCACACTCACAATAAGCAGCGAATCCTTCGCGCTCAGTTCTTTTTGACAGAGCAGCCTTTGGATCTGAAATTCAGTATGAAGGTGTTCAAGATAGGTCAAGAGAAGGGCCAAGTTGTTGAGTGAAGGGTGAGTATCGCAGACAGCAGCGCCGTAGCGAAGATAGGAAGGAATCCCTTCCCAAATCCGCTTGGAGCGCTCTAAGATTTCCCTGTCGGAGAATGAACACTCATGTGCGTACGGTGAACCCCCATAGTACTTACTTTAACTTTCCTACAGCGTTTTGGTCTTCAGGGCCTAGTGAAAGTTCGAGGACTTCTTCTGTGAGCCTGCTCATGATCATCCGTACTCGTAGTAATGCCACCCCTCGCACTTTGCGATCCTTGTTCCATCCTTCGATGTCTATATTGGACAGGGCGCGCTCCGAGCTGAAGTTATCATCGAGCAGCTCGTCCTCATCGACGTCCATAGGTAATCTCACGTCGCAATAACGGCCAGAGATCCTCGGGGGCCGCCCAAAGAACGTCGCAACGCCTTTATCAAATGCATATGCAGCAGCGAATGTCCTTCTTCGTATCTCATGCAAGAAAAAGGGTACCTTTTCGTTTGTTTTTGGCTCCTGATGGAGGCCAAACGCATATAGTGCCGTTGATAGATCGCCAAGCCTTTGCCATGTGAAGGGGCCTGACGAAGTAAGCGAGACGACATAGGAACCAGACAAATGATGGATGAAAACCGCAACGCCAAGATAACTGCCGTAACGGTACTGGTGATGATGTTGAGGAGAGGGACGTACTAATGTCGCCGTACTGAAGCGTCAGCAGCTTTAGATTTTCGTACAGGCACCAAATGAACACATCGTTAACATTTCCGCTTTCCCAGCATAAAGAGATGCAGGTCATACTACAGTCGGTCATTAGGTGCGCAAAATTATCCCAACCATTACCGTCAGTGACATCCCGAGGAGCCGTTGGATCGTTTTCCGGTTGGCAGACATTCACACCAAGGGCTATCCAAGTGAATACAAGACCGATAAACTCCCATCGGAGATTGTCGCCAGTGAAAAGCTTGTGGAAGTTCCGTGCTAGGATATCCGAAGGAATGTGGAGCGGACGGCGAGTGTTCTCCGTGATTCTGCGGAGTAGACTGGCTCTGTTGTTGTCGCTGTGTCTTTCATCTTCCAGGAGGCTTCGCAAATCACCGACAGCGGTCCGTGCCATGAATCCAGGTACTGGAGTTAACGTGCAATGCGTCAAATACCTCTCGATCAGAAGTTGAAGAGATGCAATGGGCTCCAAATACGATAATAACAGAGAGGCTGTCTCCAAAGAACGAGTAAAGCCCGGATCATCCTCTCTTGTCGAATCTGAAGGCATGCCTTGGGCATAACTGGGCCATGGATCTGGTGAGGTAGTAGATGACATCTCCAGAGCGGAAGTGGCGCTAGTAGGCCCATAATAGCCTGCATCCACAGGCACCGCACTATGTGATGACATGGAAATACGAGCCGGTCGACAGCCTCCAATTTGGTTTTGTGGGTCCCATACGTTGAGACGATGATGTGCTTGACCGTTGCTTCCATCTGTGTGGAGACTGTGACTGTAAGCGACATGCCTACAAGCAAGCGTGGCAGAAAGAATTCGGGGCTATTCACGCTTAGGAAAGTAGTGAGCATCAGTATTTCTGAGGGTGGCGCGATTATGTATTTCATGGATCAGGCGAGTCACATTCTTCTGACTGAGGTTAAAACTACAAATTCTCGCAGACAAGGTTGCGAGTAAGAGGAGACGGACAGTGTGCGGTATAGAGTGGGCCACTCCTGTCGAAATCAGTATAAGGACGTACAGATGCGTGGCTTACCGAGAGTTAGGAGAATGGTTCAGCCTCGCAGCAGGCGCGCGTCGGGGCTTGGTGAGCCGTTGCGCTGCCGCCATTGTCATGGCGGAGTTGATGACACTACGAGGGCGAGTCAAGGGTGCCGGATGGTAAACACAGGAGGAGGCCATGCCACGGCTTTCACACTTTTGGCATCTTGGTTGGCGGTGATCGCACTTGATCTTGGATATGCGACAGGGCTCACAAGAGCTGAGTTTCCCATTGCGGCGTTTCATTTCTGTTATCTTGCCAGCATTGACTGTGCTGACGGCAATCGTGAGACGTGCGTAGGCCTGGGTAGCCGTACCGTTCCCCTGCTATGGACAGAAAGAGTCACCGATGATCCTCGAAGAGACAAATTTGGGCGAGGAGGTTTCCTAGATGTCTTGATTCAGAGCTCTAAGTAACATGATCATCAGGAGATTCCAGGAGGCCGAATCTATTGATTGAAGCACCGACTGATGCAGTATGCGAGAGCCCCGCCACTTCTGCTGGCATTCAGTTTTCAGCGGCTCGTACACGGGGTATCTGCGAACTCTCGGAAGTGTAGATAGATTCAATAGCTGTAGAGACGTTCCATCTCCCGAAAGGGTCTTATTGAGATAAGCTACTTGGTATGTTTTGTACAAGGTTAGGAAGCGTGCGGCTTTGCATTCATTTGCTGAGGTCAGTTAGATAGGGTATCAATCCCAGGACTGCATGTGTGATAGTATTCGGACAGTTCTGGACTTCAACCATGTTAACGGACTTCGTGGTCCTCGGAGTACGGAATCGGAGTCAGAACTGGTGCAGATCCCGACAGCATGACGCCCCGGAGTGCCTGCGGTAATCTTGGCAGCGCAATAGACTTGCGGAGAACAACGCGCTGATTGCAAACAGCAAAAGCAGACTCCTAACTAAACACTGTATAGTATACTATAGTATAGTCTGTACTACCTCTACATCGTCTGATATATAGCACACTCCTAAAATCAAGAGTAGAAACGAGAACCCATATTTGATTTCATGCTGTGTCTTGTTCTGTGGAGCCACGACTTTCCGCAGGCAGTTTGAGCTCTCGCCCTGGATTAGTAGGTTAACCCAGCTCTGGAGGTACCGCGACTTATCACCGCTATCTCTGCTCAATGCACGATTCCTGCTTATCGACCAGCATCAAATGCGACAGAGGGAGTTCGCATGCTCAGACGTGCGGGCGTCGGTGTTGACGCCGAGCTTGAACTGCGGCAGAAACACTCCGTAGACGCCGTGGAATCAGACCCGCAACTGGAGGGGATCATTACTGGAGCGTTGTCGGCAGGTCCAATTCACAAATTATAGATTCATTTGCAATACTGTTACATTATAACTTAAATCCAAACACGACATGCTGATTCCTGAGATGCACATTGAACTGACAGATGTACGAGCGTCATGTTGAACGCCACGACAAAGTGTATCCAGCCGGTGCGTGAAGGCTAGCGAAGCAGAACCCTTGTTCCGTTATTAGGCAACTTCACCCTGAAAAGAGCGAAAGGCCGCTGCCTCCGATCCGTACCCGGATAGAAAGCTGGCAGATAATTATCCTGGGGCACCGTGAAGTAAATATAACCGTCGTTGGAAACGGAGACTGCGAGTTGTTAGCATCAGGACTGGACCACCCAAAATCAGAGTACCAGTCAGAGCACTCACAAGTATCAACCCAGATAAGCCGTGGGTCCCTTACAAAAGTACTTACTGTTCCATTACGAGGATCATACATCACGATTGCCTCTTGCTCCAGGTTCCCCATATAGATCATATTGTTAGAGTCAGTCTCGAACCCGTCACTAACGCCCTTCTGACCTCTGTTGACCACCGCGGCCTGCGCCCGCACCTCCGAGCTTGCCGACCGGTCGCGCAAGTTCGCCGAAGGCACGGAATAGAGATATCTCCCGCCGACTGCCCCGAAGTAGACGTCGTTTCCATCCGCCGAGATGGCGATGCCATCGGCACCGATGGGAATATAGGTGACCGGTGGCCCGTTGATATAGAGCGGCTCCCCTGCTACAAACGGCACGAACTGCTTCTCCGCGCGCACAACCGGGTCATTATCAAGGTGTCGCCAGCTCTCGCCTGAACCTAAGTCTACTATGATGAGACCGTTGCGACCTTCTGTCGACGAGTCTGTAATGTAGGCTATGCCTTCACCGCACGCAGTGATGTTAGACCGTAGATCAAAGCGGACATCGTTAAGATAGGAGTCCGGGTAGGCGACGTTAATCGGAAATACAATGGTTTTAAAGACAGAGTTGCTGGTGAGGTTAACTCCGACTAGTTTCGGGCCGCCGTAGGACGCCGGAACGAGAACCCCTTCAGGTGATATTGCTCGACCAGTATCGAGCATCCAGAGACGGTCAAAGGGATCAACAACGACGGACTGAACGCCGATGAGGTAATTCTGATAGTTTGCGCCGGCTATGATGGATGTGAGCTTACGGTAACAGGCTTCACGTGGACCTTAACCTACTGGCAGGATTGGCGGTGTAGTTGATAGCGCCTCCTGGAGGACTGTTGATCTGCAGACTTGGGTAGGGTCGCTCCGTGGTATTTGATATCAGCTCCGCTACAGTGTACTTTCCGTTGCTTGCGTTGTTGGTATTGTTACTATCGAAACCGGGAGGATAGTTTGAAAACATGCGGCCAGTCGCGGAGACAGTAATACCTTGCATCAAATGTTATTCCGGTAATGACTCAAGGAAAAGACAGCGGCGTAACAATTAATCAAGAGGTATACCTGTAGGCCATTCATCGTCATAAAGGTGCACAACCTTGATCGCTGGTCCAGCGTATTGCGGAGCAGTCCTTACGTTTTGCGACGCACAGAGAAGGCTCAGGCCTGCTGCGGCCAGCAGAAAGCTTACAAACATGCCAGTGGGGTAGAAGAGCGAACCAGCAAAGCAGCGAGTCGTTTGAGCGTCCGAGTGAGAGCAATGGTCAACAAAAAGCGCTCGAGTGCTTATGAGCTCATGCTACCAGGAGCGTGTACCACCTCACCTGATGCGGTCTGGATGGGCGAGGAATGCGAGATATTTGAACAGATGCTAAACGGGAGTTCGGACGTCCGGATAATGGCTCCATATAGGATGAACGGCCGAACTCGTGTTGATCCACGATCACGCCACTACGTGCGAATGCTAGATGCCTTGCGGAGAGAATACGGATTTCGATGTTGGGAGGAAGACAAGCGTATTCTTGCTGCCGAGTCTTAAGCGTTGACCCATGGTGCCGAAACCTAGAGTGACGGTCTAGAACATTGTACTTGAAGTATTTCTAGACCGTATGCATGCATCTCTCCCATTAAAGCCAGGTTAAGTGTCATTACTCTGTCATTGGCATAATGACGAAACCCATGGTAAACTGTGAGGACAACGCTCACACAAATCCGTGCACAACGCGTAGGACTCCTACGGTTGGGATTGAAAACTTGAGCGTGTTATGGACCACAGAGCCCGTTAATGCTCCCGCAGGCGCTTCGTGAGCTACATCGAGGATCGTCTCTGGAAAACCGAATAAGGCGAAGATCTTACAGCATTGAGGATATACAACCGTCCCCTGGTAAATCTCGTGGCTGGGCGACTGCAACTCGAGATGTTCGTAGAGCAGATAATTCGCACTGCTTGACTGTATTTGAAATCATCCGGTGAACCTACCAGGACAAGGGCGACACTGAATACTATGAAGTAGGTCACAATTACCAGATGATAGATGCCTCTACCTAAACTGTTGCAAAACCCGCAGTTTCTGATTGGCTGGTCCCACCGCATGCGGGGTGCCGCAGAGCCTCACAGCGCAGGACTGGCACCCTTGCCACTCAACAAGTCTCAACTTTCCACCTGGGAAGCTATCTGCAGCAGGTGCGAAAAGATCTATTGAGGGCAAGAGCAAGAACCTCTCTGTCAATGGTTGCCTCTGTGCTGGAGTGGCATCCGAAGGAGCAGAGGTGGGTTGGAAAAGTGAAGGTAATCTATAGTACAAGCATCTTCCACTTCTACATAATCGCCAGAGCTAGTCAGTATTTATTCGAAAAGCACTTACTGACACGGCTCGAAAAGATGAACCCGCCCACCTAAGATCCTAAGTTCCCATCACATCACGGAAGTTGTGCCACCGCCCGCAGACAATAGCGTGTAAGACCCGTGCCTGCAAGTACCTGCCTGTACCCATTGAAGAGCATTCACATGTGACCGTTCGCTATCTTATTGAGATACGAACTCAATCCCTCTGGTTGCGCAATTCTTCAGAATCTAAGATAGAGCATTCTCTTGTGTAAGCTGACCACCACTGATTTGATAAATGGGACCCACTTCTACAGTTCAGCGTTCTGTAATTGTCTGGAGTACCGTGGAAGATTTCGTAATACTGTACGAGGAGATCAAAAATAGTCCAGAAAACGCTTGCAGCATGTTTGACCGAAGAGAACACGGAGTTGCACATTGCAGCTCTTCAATCACTAAATGCTATTCCTTTGTTGACTTATACAAATAACCGTGTTGCTCGATCATTTCATCAATTACATATCTCATTCGCTTGGAAATTGCATCTCAATCCTCAGTCCATTATGGCTCGTCCATCCGCACCGTCTAAAAATATGAACCTGTCCTTGCGTCGTCTTTTTCTGACCATACAACGACTCTTCCTTGCAGACTTAAGATGAATAGAATACCCTACGCCGCATAGAAACCTCGTGCAGACATGACGCCGTGAATGTTTAACTAAGTCAAGAAGACCACGACGCCAGTGAGACTTCCATATCACGACCGGGCATGCCTTCCCTCAAAGAGCAGCGGCAAGATTCATGGCAATCAAAGCGGTAGCCTAAAAGCAGAATATTAAGGTCTAGGCACTATTGACGTCCCTCGAGCCGGACCTGCTAGGCGACATGCGCAAGTTTAGGGAAAGGGAAAGCATTTCCATGAACATGAGGCGCATGCGAACCCGTCGAGACAAGCACAAAACCCCAGCACCGGGTCAAATGCTACCAGAGTTCACACCAGAAACAACATTATAAGGAAGGTGGAAGTGTGCAATTAGAGGCAGAAAGGTCCCAACTCCCGGACTTCTGACAAGGCGCCAAAACCTACTCTAGACTGCGTCCATGCTGACTTCCAAGACAAGCCTCGAAGGAACCGGGACAAGAAGCAGTAAAGCGGGGTAGATTCTAAGCTGCGAAGGACAGATGAGGAAAGGGAAGTATCGGCGGAGATCGCGGCGTGGAAGAAAAAGAGCTTGCAACAGCCGAAGAGGGTTTCCATGTCCGACGAGCGGTGGCAACCTAGTGTCTAGGAGCAGACCGCGGTGTCGATGTATCTGGACCAGGAGTCTGCTGTCGACTCATCAAAGTCACTTCACCCTTGCCCCTAAGCCCGGAGCTTTGTTTCAGCTCTTATGATATCCGTCGGACTGGTGGAACAGCGTAAGTGGTGGCGTACCTACTATTACATTAGTTGCCCCTGCCATCGGTAAACAAACCTACGACAGCTGCCTTGCGTCAGCAGGTTGTTTCGCATCACCGCTGGAAATCCCAGCCTAGTACCACGACCTTTGTTTAAAACTGTGAATCTAGAAACACATCGAGATGTTCTCATATGTGCGACTTAGTTTTCGCACACTTCCGTCATTTCTAGGGGCTACTGACAGGCACCTGTACATGACTTTAAGCCCGACGCTACTAAGGGTGAACCTCCTTACCGCTGCAACTACATATATTTTACCGCCTACATCTCCAGCACGGCAAGCCATTGTCGGTCGTTTCAAGATCTAAGTGGCGCAAAATGGGAGAGCAATGGCATCACTGCTTGATCTCGGCAACCGTCTCTGGCGAATGAATCCATCGCCTCCAAGAGGTCGACACGGGTGTTGACTTCCGCACTAATCACATCCGAATTACAGCAAAATGATAAAAACATCGGCACGTCGTGCTGGGGCCGTTGCAGAACATCATCACGTATATCTACTTGACTCTGCCGGATAGACACAACACTCTGAACAAATACTAATAAGCGAATAGTGACGGCGCGAACAAAATACAACAAATTCCCACAGTACCATTACCAAGGCCCTTACACAGCTCAGTCGCACATCCAAAGGACTACCTCTGAACCAATTTCACTTCCATCCTAGAAGTTCATGAGGCGTTCAAGGAGGGCAGGCGTTAAAGTAGGCAGTGACCGCCGAAGTGTTCGGATCGACTTCCAAATACTCCGCTCGGCCATCCCCATTGAGATCTGCGAGCATAACGTTTGCCCCCGACGAGCCGTCGCCACCAATGATACGCCCGCGATCCCACCAACCAACCTTGGCTGCATTCGGTCCATTGTCGGGCCCTGTTCCAGATTTGAGCCAGCTGCAAGTTTCGGAGGTCATGAGGAGTGGGTGGGGGGGGGCGGGCTTACCTCCTTGATTATACCACCAGTGAACCGCTCCGCTACCAACTCGGGTTATGTCCAGATAGTCGGCTCTTCCGTCCCCGTTGATGTCCGCGGAGACTGTATTATTTCGAATGCCGCCAACCCCAGTAGCAATAGTGCCTGAGCGCAAGTTAGTTCTCTATCCAGTCAGTCCACTCATAGGTCGAGGTACCTTGATCAATCCAGATCCGATGTCCGGCGTTTGGCCCGTTATCAATTTGATCGGGGCCGTTCAGATAGCAGCGCACTGCACCGATGTTATTGACGGAGAGGTACTCAGCGCGTCCATCGCCGTTCAAGTCCGCAAAAGTTATCCAAGATCCGGGGTCGCCAATGCCTGAGGCAATTTGGCCCTGAGGAAGCCAGCCGACCTCAGAGCTGCCGCCTCCGACAGGCCCCTTCCATTGGAAGCCTAGGTTAACCCAAGCGTCAACTGAGCCATTTTCGTGGACAAAAAGGTACTCTGCGCGGCCGTCTCCGTTCAAGTCGGCAAACTGGACTTCGTAACGTCTGGCTCCAACACCTGATGCGATCTGCATGTGCGTCAGTTTATGAAATTGTGCGAATGAGGAGCAGAAGAAGCTTACCTCTCCCGCCGGGTACCAAATCACCTGGGCTAAGTCCAGGGTCTGTGTGGGATCCTTAGAGCCGCCGCTGATGAAGGCGGTAACTCTGCCATTGGCATCAACCCAGAGATAGTCTTGTAGACCATCACCGTTGATGTCCGCAAAGTGCACGGCATGGACCAGGTCATAGCTCATATCAGCACAACTGCTACCTGTGCGAGGCTGCACATAGTTAATCCTGCTTCCGTCGGCGTTCCCACAGCCGCATTGAGTCTTGTCTGCGTCTTCTGGTCTATAATTCTAATTAGCGAGCGCATCGGAGAAGTGGCGTGAGATCACTTTAGCGCTTACGCGTCGAAACAAATTATATTTGGGTATCGATTGGCGCCAAGCCCGGCGCCGTTGGCTATCTGCGACGAGTTAGTGTTCTTCTTAACATTGTTGGTGCTATTTACTTGTCCGTTCGGGATCCAGTTCGGTGGATTAGCACATGGCTGGTTGTTAAAAGAATAGAGCGAAGAGCGATGGAGAGCTTCTTTAGATCAGATTTGAGTGCACCAAGCAAGAAGAGCTAAAGAAGAGATATTGCTACACGGCCACCGTCGAAGTGCGGGCACATTATAGTAGCGGATGGTCCGAGAGCAACGCGCCTCGGAGCAGGCATTGGTCCCGTGCGACGCTCCAGGCTCTGGTATATCCAACAGACCTGTGTTATCACACTACTGCCGCTAGCAGCATCAGGGTCTGGGAAGTGGTAGGGGTAGAAGCACATAAGCAAGGCTGCAGTCAGCAGCGTGAGACAGGCTTATTTTTAACCATAAGACTGTAATTATTACCGGCACGATATATAGATGTTTGAACCAGCGTGAGGACCCCATAAAGTCAGCACTACTGCTGTCAGTAGTCTAGCTAGGGCTTACTAGTTGCATGACGGCAACATGAGTGTTCTCGGCAGACATATGATGTTGGAATAATGGTAAATCAAGGATGTGTTTGGTTCGGACTGTTGCAGTAAGCAGCCCGATTGGAGTCCACGACTCGTGGGTCCGGCAATACTTCTGTACGGTTGTCATGGTCTCCCTAAGATCATCGCGGACGCGCTTGAGCCTGACCCTGGATTCCCTGGCTGCTCGTCAGCATGTAAGATTTCATCGGCGCTAGGCCGTGAGAACGAGGTGCGAGGTAATGAACGCCGAAATGTGGGCGCTTGGCAGCGTCACAGAACGGTACGGGAGCTGATAGGTGTGCAGGCCTTTATCCAGGATGTAAGAATATAGGCATCAAGGGAAGCGACGCACTACACGTTTTATATGCTTCTGCTTTAACTTTAGGGCATAGACAGAGGCGCCTCGTCTCAAAAATAGCCCGTCCATAAGCAAGCCTGCGGCTCGGGGAGAACCATACTATTAGTCGAAGTGGTAAGACTGAATGCAATCAGATCTGGACCATAGGACCGAGTACTCACGGCCTCTCCAGACCAAGCAAGGATGAGCCGGCATCTCCAGAGGGAGCAAGGATGAGCTAGGCAACCAATGGTATAATTCGGTAAGGTGACAACTGGGAGGGCTACCATAAGCACAAGGTGTTGTTATTCCAAGATCCAATTTCGGGGCCTGAAGCGGACACGAGAATCCAGGGTTCCAATGCGAGATTTCCTTACGATGCGTTGCTCTCCGCGGCAACTTGTTGGATGAAGGACGGCAGAACGCTGTGAGCGGTCTGAAGATACTTTGCGGCCCTCTAATATCTTGAATCCCACATTCGCCACAGTCTTAATCCTATTTCATGCGAGAAGTTTGTGCTGCGTTGCTGTTCAGTCACGAGGCTCTTGTTGTATTCTTCCATTGACAAGGAAGCGTAAAGAGTACATTACTAGGGGAACTTTTCATCTGACCGTAAAGTTTTGCCGCGCCATCATCAGCAGCCTACCACCCAATCAATTCCATCAGGCTAATACATGCAAAGAAGCCCGCAGCATCAAAAAAGATAGCAAGGTATCCTTGCATTCCATTAGGACAGGTCACGCTGACAACAGTTGCAGACCAATATCCCGTCGATTCACGCCAAGTTACTGTTGAGCCGAAGGAGTAGTACCTAGGTAGGAGCAGATGTATGTTAGCAGCCTTGCAGCCCCTGGCAGCAAGGCGCATTTCACGAGCCTGCGGACCTTAACTTAGCGCCGAGCAGCAAGTACCAACGTGGGTTGTGCTGATACATGCTCTGTGGACAATCATTATGATTTTCGAAGCCTCATAGGATACACACTTTGCAAGTCTTGCTAAATGCCAAAACAAGGTCCAGCATGAGAAGCTTTCTATGGATGGTGGCGTTGGCTCCCGGATGTCATGGTTTTCCAGGGCCATCGCAGGCCGTCTTAGGCAGCATTAGCAAGCAGCATAGGCCGACTTCGTTGCAGGCGCACCGAGGCCTTGTGATCGAGGTAAGTTTCGTCGTAGTGCTAGCTGTACATGAATGGTTTCTGCACATATGCTAACATCCTGTGCTCTTGCAAGGATAATAAAGGCTGGGTCTACATGACAGAAATACAACTCGGCAACCCTCCGCAAAGCTTCCTGGCCGCAGTAGACATTGGTTGGTCTGACACCATTGTGCCCTCTATCAACTGTATCGATCTGGACTGCTCGCATCACAATCTTTATGATAGTGCTCGTTCACCTTCTTACCAGCATAACGGAACGGCTGTTCAAGTTCACTATGGCGGATTCTACAGTTCCGGCTACGCATCGACCGACACGCTACGGGTTGGAGACTTGATCGTTAAAGATCAGTTATTCGAAGAAGCAACACTGTTGAAAGCCGTGCCCTTGTGGGACGATGTCTACGATAGCGTACTAGGGCTACCACGTCTTGATGTCAGATACTTCGAGTCAACCTTGAGAGCAACAAGCCCGTTCCATAACATGATCCGGCAGGGGCTTCTGCAGAAGAACTTGTTCTCGCTGAAGCTTTCTGACAGCGGCAATCACGAGAAATTCGAACTCCTTCTGGGGGATATCAACACTGATCTGTACACCGGGGCCTTGACGACGTTTCCAGTCACCACAACCTACAGCACCGATCCTGATGTCAATGTATACCTCTCCCCAGGCTGGCAGGTCGCTGCTCATTCAGTAGCATATGGCTACAACAACGACATAGTGGCAAACTTCAGCCTTGCCGGCTACGTTGTGGCCTTCTCGACCAACAACCCTTACATCTGGCTCCCTCGTGCAATAGGTAGGGACATCCTTCAGTATCTGGGCGCCGAATTGTCGCACAAGGTTGACTGCGCCCGGAGAGCGGTGTTGCCGGATCTCATCATCAGCCTAGGTCCTGAGGCCGTGCCGTTCGTACTTACACCACACGACTACATCCGCGAAGATCCACAATTCAGGTGGAGTAACACCTGTCAGGTTGAGATAGGAGTGCACGACGAGCCAGCGGATGGAGTCAAACACATCATACTTGGCAGCGTGTTCCTTGCCCGATGGTATAGTGTATTCGACTACGACAATGCCCAGATCTCCCGTAAGCCATGCTCGTGATCAACTGAGATCTAGGACCGGCCGCTAATGCTTGTGTAGTTGGGACTCTTAAGAAGAATGAAAGCAAACATGGCTGAAGATAATGGCCCGTGTAAGATTTCAGTCCAGAGGAGCTCACATCCCTCCGCGAAGCGGCGGCGACATCAAGGACATAGGGAATGAAGAAGATGCTGATGCGGCATTGTATTAAAGTGAGACTCTGACTCAAACGAGGGACTTCCGCAGCCAAATCATACTCGGTTCCAGCGTCACGTCCACTTCTTTTGGTATCAGGAACCCTTTCAAAGTCCAAACTCATTTCCGCTGCTCGAATATGATCGACCACCGGACCAACGATGTTTATCCCAAAGCGCAATGATAGCAAACGGAGCACATTGAAGACAGGACCTCGCAGATACTCAACGCCATAGAAGGGGATGCGGCTAGAGCAATTTGATACAGATCTTTCCCTTGTCGTCATCTCAATTGCGTATCACAGAAGATCAACCTGGACGGACTGGACGCTCTTTAAGTTTCACCACAAGCCAATCTATCAGCCAGTTATGCTAGCACGAAGCCTCTTGCCACAGACTAGGGATTTGTGAAAACATTCACTCTCGGGATAGGGCCGATACTCCAGGTCTCGTCTTGGCGACTGCAGCCTCTTGTCTTTTTTATTGAAGGGTACTGCTGTTCGTACTGAGAAGTCATCTCTGGTCTCATCATGTCTGTGGACTCGGCAGTACTGGTGCGTGCCATGAATCGGGACATCAGAATGGGGCCACCCGCAACAAAGAGTCTTCCTCTATGCATTTCTCCGGACAACGAAGGTTACGTGCCGCGGTGTCACTAGAATCTATGTAGATACTTTCCCTGGGACCGAAATTAACGAACCAAAGTACCGACAAGCACATTTTCTTGAGCGCTGTCCCCGTAGGTGTCCGCCTACAAGTGGCTACGCAAGAAGCTATAGAAGCTCACAAAAATCCGGTGCATCCATAACCATTGCGGGACTCCGGTTCGCAGCAAGAATGAGAGCACCCGGTGGACACGAGCGTTGCCGCGAAGCTGCCATGTGTGTTCTCGCGACAAGTACGCTACACGTACGCTACAAGTATTGCACGAGGCACGATACCTCAACAAAATAAGCACACAAGCAACGAATGGCCTTGAAACAATCATCAAGCAGGTATACCGTGGGGAAAGTTAGGCTTGCTGGGCGTATCTGCGAGGAGGCCATCTTCCCTATCAGTATGGAGATTTGAAGCTGTGCTCCCAATGTGCCAAGGCCCTGCTACATGAGCATGAAATCAAGAGCGAGTAGAATAAGGAAGACATCATCACCTGTAATAGCGTCAGTAGCAGTAGCAGTATCGTCCTCGTTGCCACTATCATCGTCATCACCGCTCTCACCTTCACCATCAGCGATTGCTCATTTGTTAAGTTCAGTACCATAGGAAGGACTTGGAAGATGCGGAATTCATTCCTGTTTTTTGAAGTGGTTAGTGCGTTGTCCCTTGATTACTGGTGACGTAGGTGATGTTTAGGTCATTGACTCTAGGCTATCGCCATACGCTCTGGAAACTTATCAGAGCATCCGTCGCCGTGATGCCCACCTTCGGACCCAGGTCATGAAGGGTTCTTTTGCTTTAGAGAGCCTATCGAGTTCCGCTTGCTGCTCATAGGTTAGAAGTATGGCCTTCGACCGATGATCTCAATATGAGTTGAGTTGCTGCAGAGATATAAGCTCAAACGCACCCCGATACTCCTCATGTGCAAGAGGAAGGGATCCTCCGAGAACTTCCTGATGTTGGGCTCGTCCGGCATGTTAGGAGCTGGGATTGATGAGAGCAAGACTGTGAGATTGTATTGTGTTCGCTCGATCTGTCTGTAGCATGTAATTGTATCATGGTCAATCATTCAGCCAGCATTAGCACGACTAGGATTAGCAAGGATCATCAGCATTCGCTTATCGCTATTGGCATCTCGACATCACCAACACCCTTAAGATCATCATCCTCATGACAACTGTTCTATTACTTTTCTGATTTCAAAATTCACAGTCCTCTGAAGAATTTCTTATCGTGGTCAGCAAGCAGGCCAACGGTCGTACGCATTTGCCGCGTATTACGCTCCTTCTTCTCAACATCCCCAGCTCGGATATATCTTATTTAAAATCTCTGCCATCGGGCAAAATTGCTTGCCTTGAGCACCGGCGATCCGGGTTTTAACGATCAATGAGATTGCCTGTTGTACGTCGAACCCGGATTTAGTTCCAAGACGAGGGAAGGGTTCCGAGTAGAATGATTATGACTGATAAGTCGGGTATCTCAACGAAATACCGACACACATACATGGGAAGCTCCTCTATCTAACGGCTCCACAATCGTGTGCGACTGCGAGTGAGTCGACCACCCTCAATTACATGACCATTCGAACAAGTTTCTTCAAGGCCATTCCGAATACTTCGACTGGTCCTCATACAGCATATACCTGAAATTGTTTAGTTGAATCACTGGTACTTCACCGTCTCCGCAACCTCTTCAGGCGGCCCCGCCTTCCCGCCATAGACCTCGGGCACACCCTTCCCAAGTTCCGTAACCATTGCACTCCCAAAGCTTAGCACGCAAAGCTTCCTTCTCGTCTCTGAGCTAATGACTAGGCCTGCCTCCTTGAACATCCACCCCATGATTATAGGCACGTTGACAAAGAACTTCCGACTTGGCGTCCCAGGGTAGTACTTCTGGAACAAGCTTATCGTTTGCTTTGCCACCGCTTTAGCGTAAGGATCTTGCCGTATGAGTGAGATGTTGAGGTAATCATGGATCTGGATCAGTTGATGTGGGTCTGGCTGCTGACTGGTAGCGGAGTAGGACGGGCTAGGTGCGGTCGTAGCTGAGAGATCCAAGTGATCGAGCGAGCGCTCCACGAGTGCAACACACCACCGAAGGAACGTGTGGAGGTCGGAGAGAGTCGCTTTTGGGTTGTGACGGCGCCATATATGTTGAAGACTGCAGTAGCGATGGACCTGCGGCCTTTGGGAACTGTTGTGAAGATTCAGGATATAGCCTAGGCCGCCGAAACGTGTTCTAGGGAAGACGTTTTCTCTGGCTTTTAGCGGCTGGAACTGTTTGCGCCATTTGAGTGTTGCCAGGAGTTGAATTCGTGCTTTTCTATGTTGTTGGTATTGGCGCGGAGGAACTTTTGTAGAATGAGTTTCGTGCAAAAATCGCGACTAGCTATTTGGACGCCGTAGGTTTCGTTGTAGTCTGCTTCTTCGATGAGCGCCGGGAGTTGAGAGAGAGTTCTTTCAGCGTTGGGCGTTCATGTTCCTGCGGCCATGTTATTCTTCGATTGTCCGCTTCGGATGTAAATTTTGCCTGAGTTTCCACAGCCGTCGACGTCTCCATCTATGTCACCTAACTGTGAGCGTTTAACGGCAATAGTAAATTGGGCCGTTGGTACCCTGTAGCAGACATTATTGTGGAACAACCTAGATCAAATGAAGGATCGATGTCAAGCGCGGAAGAATGCCGCTTACGCTATGCGCGTGCTTCCGGGTAGGCGAAGAAGTAAGACACAGGTGAGGCTGCTTCGTGATTGCTTCAAGAAGAATGGCAGCCGCGTCCAGGTGCTTCGACGAAGCAGTGCTGGTGCTTCACGAAGCAATGCTAGTAATTCACGAAGCAGTACTGGTGCTTCACGAAGCAGTACTGGTGCTTCACGAAGCAGTACTAGTGCTCCGACGAAGCGTGGCTGCGCTTCATGAAGTATGACTGGTACTTTAACCTGTGCTTCACTAAGCGTGGCTAGTACTTCAGCGAAGCACACGAAGCATGGCCGAAGTATATTAGGTGCTTCTCCACGCGTGATTTGTAGCATTGGCGGTGCTTCCCAACGCAATTTATTTAGCACTGGGGGCAGAAAAGGTGCGTCCAAAGATGCTTCTGGGAGGGCGCACATTCGCCGAGACTGTCCTTTTTGCTAGGTACCAACAACGTACTACTGTCGTTTTCGGGTGTAGTGGCATTGATTGCATTTATGGCATGAGAACACAACTTTTTTTGAGCATTATTCTAAAACCTACTAATCTTAAGATAACTTTATAACCCCTAGGTAGAATATTATTAAATTTTACTAGTAACTAGGTAGATATCTGTAGTAGCTTATTAAATAGTTTTAGTAATTAACTCTTTTATATTTATAGAATAATAAGACTTTTAGTAATACTCTGTTAGTAGGCCGAGGCACGCTTTTAGGTGCCAGTGAGTGCCTCGAGCAACCCCCCAAGTAGCCCCTCAAGGTTTAGTTGTCAGCCCTTAGGCCCCGCGCTCAGCTTTACGAATTAATAAAAGTAAGAATAACTCTTATAATTTAAGAGAACTTAAATTCAAATTGATACAGTATATAGATTCTGCTATCTTCTATATATATCCTAAATATTATTACTATAGTCCTAGTAGTTATAGAGTTATCTTAAGATTAGTAGGTTTTAGAATAATCCTCAAAAAAAGTTGTGTTCATGCCATAAATGCAATCAATGCCACTACACCCGAAAACGACAGTAGCGCTTGAAACCCAGAACCGACGTCGTCACAACGGCCCGCTTCCGTTCCCTTACTGTATGCATGTCACAGTGTGGAGCCGCTTAAACCATGTACCACCTTCACGAGTACCAAGACTCCAGATACCTAGAAGTAGTTACCTAGGTGTTCATTTGCATGCAACAACTCAACGACATCTGCTCAGAACTCTAGCTCCTCCATAAGCTGGCGAGCACGGTGACATGTCTTTCTTCTCAGCTTGCCAAGTTATGCCGCATCTCACAGCGTCCTAAATCAGCAGCGAGCATAATCAAAGCAGGCTCAGTATCCACGTTAACTACAAAGACAGCTGCGCCCTTCAGACCAGTGTCAATGGCCACTATACCCAAGCCATCCGAAGAAGTTCAACCTATCATACAGGAAGGCAAAGAATACATAACAGTCAAAGAGGGCCTCGCTTATATTCTGGTCCCGAAGAATGCTCGGACGTCTGTAGACCCGCAATGGAAGAAAACGAAAGCCGACAACGACAGCGCTGAGTCGCAATCCGTATTTTACAATCCCATTCAGCAATTCAACCGCGACCTAAGCGTTCTAGCAATTCGAGCTTATGGGGAGCACGTTGTCGCTTCGAGGACAGCAGAGCACGAGAGAAAGGTCCAAAAGAATGCGGGAAAGGAGCACAGAAAGAGGGATAGGCGGAAACCGGAGCATGCTGATGGAATTAGGGAAAATGGCGGAACTGCCCATACGAGTGGAAACAAAAGGAGAAAGGTTGACAACAGAACACCAGCCTCAGGTCAACATGATTCAATGAAAGAGTCTGGTAATGATGAGGCTGCAGACCTCTTCAGCATGCAAGCGCCTACGGAACAGGGGACGCTACCCGCGGAAAAGGTTGACGGTGTAAGCGACACGTTGAATGTGGATCCAGAGGACACAGTTGCGCAGAAGACGCAAACGGCTGGCAAAAAAACCGTATCAGAAGAGCAGCGAACAAATCAAGCGGCACACGAAAATGAAAGCGAAGCAAATATCATACAAACCGCTTCCGACGATGCGAAGCAGAACGGGGCTCTGCCAGCAACGGTAGATCTAATAAAGCCTCCAGACAATTGGAAACCGAGATTCAGAATTCTTGATGCACTGTCTGCTACGGGCCTTCGTGCATTACGATATGCGAAGGAGATACCATTCGCCACGTCCATCACCGCCAACGACCTATCACCAAGTGCTACAGCGGCAATCCAAATGAACGTCAAACACAACGGCTTGGAAGATAAAATCAAGGTCACGACGAGTAACGCTTTGGCACATATGTACGAAGTAGTATGTCGGCAAGCTGCAAACTCCACCGCAGAGTATGTGGGAAAATACGATGTCATTGACCTCGATCCATATGGGACGGCTGTACCATTTCTCGATGCAGCACTGCAAGCCCTCAATGACGGTGGTCTGCTCTGCGTTACTTGCACAGATGCCGGAGTCTTCGCTTCTACGGGTTATCCAGAAAAGACGTATTCGCTATACGGAGGTCTTCCAAGCAAAGGACCACAGTGCCATGAAGTTGGCCTTCGCTTGATCGTACATTCCATAGCTTCCACTGCTGCGCGGTATGGTCTTGCTATCGAGCCGTTGCTATCACTCTCAATCGACTTCTACGCTCGCGTCTTTGTCCGAGTACGTAAATCAGCAGCCGACGTCAAGTTTCTAGTGGGCAAGACCATGATTTTGTACAACTGCGACCAAGGCTGTGGAGCATGGACGACTCAGTTCCTGGCACGGAACCATCCCCAGCAGGGTAAGAAAGGCGGATTCGCGTATAAACATAGCTTGGCTCAAGCCCCAACAGCTTCCAGCAAGTGTGAACACTGTGGCTATAAGACACATCTATCGGGACCCATGTGGGGCGGCCCGCTTCATAATCCTGCCTTTATCGACAGAATTCTAGGCTATACTTCTGATCTGGATCCTAGTGCATACGTGACAAAAGATCGCATTATCGGCATGCTCACAATGGCACGCGAAGAAACGTTATCGGAAAACTTGCCCGCTAGTGCCAAAGAAGAAGCGGATGAAAGCAACACCGAAATTTCAGGTCTGATACCAGCAGTGGACCCAGCACAGATCGACCACCACCCATTCTTCTTCATTCCCAGTGCACTCGCCAAGGTCCTGCACTGCCAGGCTCCCTCGGAGGCTCAGATCCGTGGAGCACTTAGGTATGCAGGATATCGTGCCACTCGCAGCCACACGAAACCTGGCAGTATCCGCACAGATGCGCCATGGAGTGCCATTTGGGAGATTATGCGCGAGTGGATCAGGCAGAAAGCTCCGATCAGAGAAGGGGCGATCAAACCTGCGACCGCGGGATGGATGATTATGGGCTTCGACAAGACCACAGATCGTCAGGTACCGCAGGACAAGGCCGTGGATGAGCTTCGAAACGGAGCCACGGACGGTGCATCGACCGCAGCAATGATTGCAGGTAAAGAGCCGAACGGCCATGAGTTAGCACCGAAGAACGCAGAGTCCGGTGCTGCTGAAGCTGCAGCTTCGCGTAAAGCGACGTCGGATGGCAAAGAGGAGGTGAAGACGATGAAGGTCGTGTTCGACGAGAAGCTAGGCAAGGACTCGGAGAAGAAGAAATATGTTAGGTTCCAGCCGAATCCTAGGCCGAACTGGGGTCCGATGACGAGAGCGAAAGGCAATGGATAATCTGTTGCATATGAGTAATAGATAGCGCATCGCGCTGAATGTAGCCTACGGAGTGTTTCCAATGAGCCTCAAAAAACAGCTTAAGCATGATACCTGTGAGGGAGATATGCTGTGAACACCGTTCGATGCAACGGACTGCTCGAACTCAATTTTTTGTATGCGAATAATTTTGAAACGATTCTGTTAATCGAGAGCAGAAGCAAATCGACCTCCGTTTCCTGCATCAGCATTGACCTGCGATCGCACAGAGTTGCATACCCTCGTGTATCTATAACTCCACTTGCCAGAACGCCGAAAAAGCGCAGCATAATGTACATTCGTCTAGGCCTTCCACCTAACAATTCTCACGAATAGTCATTTTTTGACCTCGTGGTTTCCCTTGAGTAAGAGCTTTTGATCGTTGAGACTTGGATGACGGGGCCTGAGGGTTGATAATTGACGGGATCTGCCGGTTTGTTCTGCCCGGTCCTTAGGCCTAAGTTATAAGCATATTTTGAAGTTATAGTCTTGATGGTGTAACCAATAGACAATACCTGACCGTTACGTGGCAGTGGCTGTGGCGCGAATTTTAGATGCTATGGAGCACGCCACGGTGCTGGATTTAGCTGCTACAACTTTACGAGAGTGTGCGGCTCCCCAACGGACTGCGTGCTGGGGAAGCCTGGCCAACAGGGACAAGCACGACCTCGGGTTTCGACATTGAGCAGTGTTCCGGGTTTAGGTTCGCCTTGCCGCGGGGCGGTAGTACAGGCCAAAGTACTGAGAGCTTGTCACGGCTAGGTACATGAGGAAGTAAAGGAGGGTTCGTAGTCACCGTTGACGCTGGCTAAGTGTGATGCGATAAGGGCACATTACAGAGAGGATTCGGCCCAAAGACGCTGTCGAGGAAGGTACAGTGATGAAGTGACGGCGTCCATATACTGATGATTATACTGATGCTGCTGCTGACGATGCTGATGATGCTGACGATGCCGATGATGCTGACGAATGCCGATGATGCCGATGATGCTGATGATCAAGCACGGCGCATTATAGTGAAGCTGGGCATTGAAGTGCCCAGAAAACGTTTCAGCATATCTTCTCAAAGCGAGTTACCTTTCTTCTGCTAGATAGCGGGTAAGAATGCCTATTGCTGCCTCAAGAAGCATCTTGCAGACCTTGCCCTTTCGCTCGAGTCCAAGATCGCTAGCCTTTAGTTCTCCATTATGTAGGGCGTATAGCATAAAAATACGAATATAGAGCTCGTTGTCCTAGATACCCGCAACTGGGTCAAAGCCTTTCGTCGCAAACGGTAGCTCAACACTCTTGGGTTCCGCAAAGGTGCCGTCAACGTTACAGTTCTGCAACTGTTTACGCCGCGCTCGTTGCGTGAATTTGCCCTCCACGGTGATGTGTGTTGGGTTTGATTTGCTGCCAGCCAAGGGATGATTCAAGCTTGTGCCCGTATTGGCTTTGGTTGCGGTGGGTCGACCACCTTAGACCGTGGGTGTTGATGGGACTGTTTTTCGCCATTTCAAAAAGACTGTCTGGTAGAGAAGTCTAAATACGCTGGTAAATGCACATTACACACACAGCTAGAATCCTCTCCTTTCGAAACATTGACGCAAATTTTGGCATGGTTGTCTTTATTAGCATACGGTCTTGGGCTCTTTGACTGCGGCTATTCATTCTACGATTTCCTCACAGGTTATGCTGGACCAAAGCTTCGAGACCTGGTCCAGGCTTTTAGCGCTGAAAACTTATGCCTTGCCAAATAAAACCAAAGTTGATCCAAAAAAGAGGAAACTAGCAACACGTGGTGGTGAGACGATTCTATGGCGAGCTGCTTGTATTACAAAGATCACAGTGAAGCCTTCGAACCCATTGTAGGCAAAAGATGGCAATAGCAATCACACGCGATGGATGACCACACAGACGAGATTGCGATTCTTCTTCTTATAGTCTATTGCGGTCATCCTCTTGTTCTCCATTGAGCTGAACGGTTTCGCCAACCATTAAGTCGGAATAGAAGACTTATGCTCTATTCGGCCCGCAACACCGGTCACTAAAAGCAGCGGACAACTTATGCCACATCAAGCCTCCTAGTTGTGATTCGTTCAGATAATAGCGGCTGTACTCCTTAGAGCATTGCTTACTGACATTGCAGTCAGACACTTTGTCCAAGGCTTTCCAATTCAGATACGTGGCCAAGCATGAGCATCGGAGGTTGTACATTTGGTCGACGGCAGTCACTGTGCCGCTAGGACGATGTCGTCGACAAATGATCGCAGATTACACTTTACCCTTTTGATCCACTGCAATGCTGGACTAACATCCGGGCGAGTAAAGTTCTTGCTCCATGAATTTGATCAACGCTAATTCAGTTCCAGCAGTATCAGCGTCCTAATCACTCTGACCGGCTCGTGAGTCTACCATTAAATCTGCAGTTTAACGCGTTTTATGCGTCCTGGATCGATGCATCTGTATGAACGTTTGCTCCTCAGTCCAATCTCTCCAGCGTATCAACAAGCGTCTTGATCTTGTCGCCGATCACATTGAGTTCCGTCTGTTTGTCACTCAATTTATTCCTTAACTCGTCTATCAGCTTCGGCCTTTCGCTCATCTCCTTCTCTGTCAAGGTCCCCAACCTGCTGTCCAGATACCGATCCACCTCATAATACATCTCACCGAGCTTTGTCGCAGTCTCATCGCAGAACTTGGCCATTTGAATATCCTTGGCGGACAAACCCGGAGGATTGTGCGTAATCCAGTTGATCCGCACTCTATTGTACACATTCGCCCATTCCGGGTGGTGTCTTTGAACCGTGCATTCACCGGCAATAATACTCATGAATTGCCAGGTTGCCCGGAACGTTTTGAAGCGGAAATTCCGGTAAAGCTTGTGAGGCTTAGCCTTGGATAGTTGCCACTTTCCGTGTACCACAAGATTAGGGAGGGCTTCTTTGACAATCTCATAATCCTCTGGTGAAGAGACAAAGCCAGTCCGGTGCGCCTCTTCGGCGTCTGGGAAGCGTTCCGGTGTAGGCTGCACTAGGAGACTGACACGGCGGCCTTTGCGCTGCTGGGTCGAGCTCCCAAGAGCTGTATCTAATGTAGGCTTGGATAGGGCATCGTTCAGCGTTGAGAAAGACCGAGGTCGATCTTCCGCCAGCGGATTGAAATTGGGAGGGACGGCTGATGATGGAAATGCCCATAATTTTCGTATGGGCCCTTCTTGCTGTTCTGGGGAGCTTGATGATTTGTCGATCGCGCTTGTTGCGGTGCTCCCAAGGGGCCCGATTTCATCGGTATCTTCGGCTTCTTGGAGCGGTGCCCGCATTGAAGAGTCGGATGCGGCATCGCCCTCCGCGGAGGAAGAACCAGATCGAGTTTGTGATAATGGGTTAAAATGGTAGCGAATTTCCGGTGAGGGCGGGGCTTGTAGTCTTCGCACTTTTGCTCCAGCTCTCTGCCAAGGGGAAAGTCCTGATTCTTTGAGGAACTCTTCTGTGATTTTTCCATAGGACGTAGGATCTTTGGTGGCTTCTGTGTGCTGCGAAGCAAAGCGCATACGTCGAATGCATGGGCTCCAATATTGCTTGAATGATAGGGTCCTTCTATGTGACCGCAGAGCCTTCATAACCGCTCACGAAAGGATGGATAATAAGTACAAGGATACGTGGGATTGTCTTGTCATTACATGCTGCTCTTACAGTGGCATCTAGCTGGCAAGGAATGAACTAATGAATCAGTGTGATTTGTTTGAAAAGACCTCGAGTGATCCAATGTACGAGAGCAAGAGGTGAGGGTAATACGGCGATTCAGTGGTGGTAGGCTTGCGATGCTCGTTCGGTAAATGCTCGGTTGATTGAAACGCTTCGGCCGGAGCCGAAAATGGCATAAGATTCGCATCTCCCAGCTTCTTGCTGAATCAGCTGCTTACTTATCATTGTCCCACTTCCTAAGAGAAGTCCGAGTACGTCTTCCTCTATATGCGACCAAGGCGCCATCATGCTCACCATCATGGCTAGAGAATGCGCCGGCAGAACTAACAGTCCTCAGGGCGACAGACTACAACCAGCCCGTTTGTACGACCGAAGAGCGACGTTGACCATCCTATACCAACCACCTTAGTCGCAGCTGTCAAGCCGCGGGCTGAAAGCGAATCTATCCTATCTCTGATCGCTTGGCGCAAAGAGGAAAGATACTCGGGGATCTGGGCAGGAATAGATAATAGACCGAAGCTCCTCGACAAAAGCTCCAACGTCAAGATGCAACGCGTAAGCCGAGAATCCTCCAACATTATCCCCATCCACAGCTGACGTAAGCTAGCAACCAGAGAACCTCGAGATGAGTAAGTTCGTTAGAGGCCGCCAATCGATGCTGTAAGCAGTTGACTGACCGATCCAAGGCTTGAGGGAGCATCTGCTTGCGGCTCAGCAGCAGAGCGTGATGCAGGCTGGATTGCAAACGTCCCCTCCTCACCACCATGAACAGATGCACCAACACCCAGGCGCAAGCGGTCCGCACGGTCATAACATCGATCCCGCGATATCTGGTAACCCGTACGCGATGAGCCCGGAGAGCGACGGAGACATGCACGACAGGAGGAACGGCAAGCGGGAACTCTCGAAGACGAAGCGCGCCGCTCAGAACAGAGCTGCACAAGTATGATAAACAACACACATTATTTCACTCATTCAATTACTCCCAAGAGTCGCATAGTCATCGCATTAAGCTAATTTCTACCCCTTCCAGCGCGCCTTCCGTCAGCGCAAAGAGTCCTACATCAAGAACCTCGAAGACGAAGTCCGCGCCTTCAAGCTCAAAGAGGAAACATGGACGCGCATCCAGCAAGAAAACTACCAACTCCGCGACTACATCATCAACCTGCAATCCCGCCTCCTCGAATCTCAAGGCGACTACCCACTCCCCCCACCCTCAATCAACCTCCCCCATCCCCGCGATCAACCCGATGACAGGCACCACCCCCAACAGCAGCAGCAGCAGCCCGTACCAACCGCACCGATGGGCAGCGGGATGAGTATGGGTCCAAACGCAGTGAGCCAGCTACAAGCCGCCGCAGCACAAGCAGGCGAGTTGGAGGGGAAAGAGGATACAAGCGGGGCACACACCGCGGGAGGTAATATACACCCAGCACGACCAGCACGAGCACCATCACCACAACCACCGCCACATGGCTTACCATCTACCACATATATATATTACCAAAATTCTGATATCTGTTATTACCAGCAGTACCCAGCGCCGTCGGCATCGGCACGAGCAGAGGCAACCATTGAAACGTCTAACCGTGCGTGAATAGCTTCTGAGGGCGAGGATACGGCGGCGGAGGAGCTGTCCGATTTGGTAGCACAGAGTGTGCAGCTTGTGCTGGAGGGAGCTGGGGACTCGTCCGATTTCGGCGACGTGGAGGACGAACGGGAAAGGGCGTCATCTGACGGAGTGTGTTGTGTCCCCTTTTGAATCAGGTCGTGCTCGGGCGTAGAGGGCGTAGAAGGCGTAGAGGGGCGTCAGGTCTTGCTCGATATCCTATTTGCTGAGGGTTGCTTTGGGGGTGTTCTAACAAACCAGTCGCGTTTGCTCTGGGAAAGCTTGTAAGGAGTGATATCGTAGCTCTGTCAGTGGCTTTACCAACAGTAACATTTCTCTGAGCCTAATTATTCAAGTCTTCACTTGTGCCGGAATCGCTTGGACCTCTAAGCGTAATAGAAAGCTAGTGGATCTCTAGTTTGCTCTGAAGTTTTTCGGTAAGATAAGATTCTTTTGAAATTGACAACGATTGCATCTTGATGAATATATATATATATACACATGTGTAGAATTGAAACCCTTTTGAGATTGACAACGAATGCATCTTGATGATTTATATACACGTATAGAATTGAAACCCTTTGTTAGATAAGAACCCCTCCAGAAGGCTGATTTTCATTCGTAAAGGGTCGATGTCAGTCACGGCTAGAGGGAACTACAGCACCTGAAACGCCATGTCGCAATGCTCATACGCTCAAAATCCAAAGCCATTGCCGTTCAAAGCGTAGTCATCTACCCGCAATGCGACTGCACACCTGTTGTCCACACTCGCCCATTCGTAACAACTCCACCTTGCTCCTCACTGCACCTTCATCCCCCTCTCCTTCGCCAACTTCCTCTCCCTCCTCCTCTTCGCCGCCTCCGGCCCACTCTCCGTATCAAGCACATAATCCCACCACCTAAAGCTGCTCGAATAATTCCCAATAAACCGCTCATGATGCGTATCATGATGATCAGCTCCCGCCCAAAACGGCAAAAAATGGTGCAAACTCCACGGGAACTCGTAACCCGAATGCGCATCAATCGCCTGAAACAACCTGAATACAATCCACACGTACATGGTGAGGATGTGCAGGTCTTTGGTGATGGCGCACCAGAGGATAGGCGCGGAGACGGTGCCGAGACCCAGGATCATGACTTCGATGGGCGAGGCGTACTCGGCGGCGAGGCCGAAGGGCGCGGAGTACTGGTGGTGGATTTTGTGGATGTTTTTGTAGAGGGGGGGCCAGTGGAGGGCGCGGTGCGACCAGTAGTGCCAGGTGTCTTCGACGACGAAGAAGATGGCGATTTGGTAGGCCATTGTTAGGAGGGAGGGGAAGGGGACGGTGGTGGCGAGGCCGATGTATTGCGCCACGGGGTGGAAGAACCTGGGGGTTTGAGTTAGTGAGATGGGACTCTGGAGGGAGGGAGGGGTGTAGTGGGGAGCGGTACCATATTTGGGGGAGTTCGACGGTGAAGTGGCTGAGGAGGACGAGCTTCGCGCAGTTCCATTGTTCTTGCGCTGTTGGTACTTTTTGCTGTGAAAAGATCAGCATATAGTCCGCAATGGTGAAATGGAGTTCGTAATATTGCAGGCCCACATACGTTCTGTATCTTGTACTTGTTGAACGCGGGTATGCAGTCGATGATAATCCAAGGCAGTGACCGGCCAAAGTAAACAAGTTCGTGCATCACAAACGACATTATGCCCGTGGCGAGGATGTCATTGCCCATGTACGCGTACCACGCTGCCCACAGCCGCTCGAAGTAGTTGAGGTGGACATTGTACTTTGTGATCTCGTCGAATTGGCCCCAGTAGGTCTCGGGTTGCTGGAAAGCTCCCACTATTGTTGAGTTACTGAGCTACATGTTAGTTTGCCGTGTTCTTCTTCGTCCTGCAGCTAGTTTAGAGCCTTACCCGTATAAACTCATGGTGAAGTTTGTGAACGTATCCTGAAGCGACAGAAGGGTGTGTGTGGCTGCTCACTCGGGAAGGAGTGGTGCAGACCAAAATATGTATTTTCAAGTGGGGAGACGGATATCAAAAAGTATAATGATGCAGGGTCTTCGAGAGGGGCGAGAGCGTTGCTCCCCGCTGATCCAGCCAATCATCGCGCGTGACGCGGTTCGAGTGTGGTCTGATCTCAAGCGTGGACCCTGAAAATCCGGCCACCAGGGTTCTAGATTCCAAGATCGAATTTGCGTTATCAGGCCACTTCGAGCTTCGTTGGGCTGAGCTGGCGTCATCTCCTCTAGGGCAGCTTTGCGACTTTGATAGGAAACGAACTCATCTTGCGGAGCGTAAGTTGATGACGGAGAATTTGATGCAAGTATTGCAACAACTCTTAATAATTCCTTAGGCATACCTCGTACTGTAAGCGTCAATAGTTTCAAGTTTTGAAGATATATATATGTGTGAGCTCTATAATCTATACATATGTGTTGTTACATTCGCTTTCATGGATCTCTTCAGTAAGTGGCAAAACCAATGTCAAAATAGAACTAGACAAGATCGTTCTACTCGAAAGATTCTTGCCGACATCACGTTGTCTCGCTATGTCTCATATCTCGGGTGTCTCTAGATTACAAATGTGAAATAATGTAATAAATATACTTCTAGGACCATATACGTAATTGAATCTCCACATCCAGTGGCTTGTAATATTACAGCCACGATCTCACGGGTGTTGACCCCTTCGGTTTCCCGTGAGACTGAGCACTTGAGTATGACAAAGCGTCCCGCTTGTCCTGCTACATAATGGTGTGTGAGTTCTTGTACAGATATGTGAGTCACACAGCGCAACTGTGAGCACATATAACGTACAAGAATGAATGGCACCAAAACAATTCAAGAGGCCAATGTGGAGAGACGTGAACTAAGCAATCAAAGTATCAACCAAGCCAGCTGGGTCTGCGTTCCCAACTTCAACGAAATCCAACTCACGTTATCTGATATGACCGCTTACCTACCGCTCCGATAAACGACACATGCAGCTGCAAGACGTCTAATTCAGTTACCCTGGGCACAATCTGTGCAGTTGTTCTCGAGGTGCTCAGTTATTTTACCCGGGAGTCGATGGCCGTGGTGTGAGGCTCTAAGTCGGCTCGGTCGTCGAAAGGGCTAGGAAGCTTCAATGCTATGAGACTCGAGAGATGGGACCTGCTCTTTTACAATGTGCGCACGTCGACGTGTTACCTGGAGGCTACGCCGGCTGCTGCGGTGCAGAGCAGTTCTGTTCGGATACAAGACGATCATTTCACAGTCGGAAGATGTTGGGAAGGTTAGCCGATCATGGAATAAGAATATTGGACGCATCCAAGGTCGAACTGTAACAGCGACGGATGTGCATCAGGCACAGCAAGCTGTTGTGAAGGGTGGCTGATTGTCCAGTTTTTCTTGCATTTCCCGGCTGGTTTTGCAAGCGTGCCTCACACCAATTATGTCGTGAATTCAACGTATCAGTGAGCTGTCGCTTGGTTGGTTGATGTATACTAAACAACAATCACGGCGGGTGGTTGGACCTGCGTTTGTGAGCAGTGGAGATATCGTTTAAGTACACCTCACAATTAGTAGATCCATGTGTGACGCGGCGTTGTAGTGCAAGTCGATTCCAGCAGGAGACAAGCGTGATACAGCATGTGGACAGGAACGTGTTTAGGCAATACCTGAGATAGACAAGGGGACATCAGGCTCCGGCTATGACGTCAGATCCGATAAACTCATGCAACGGCGTGTGTTGAGTCGCGTATCCCAGCAAACTACCTAGGTATGGAGTGGATCAAGCTGCAAAACCACTGATAATGTGAGCTTGATTGTGTGCCATGTCTTTCGTGGAAAGGTCAGAAGGGCGTTTCATTCATATGTCGGCTTTGTCGAACTGACACCGGTTAGCCAGGTTCATCGCATCGATGCGCTCCTCGATAAGATCGAAGTGTCTGTATTGCAGCGACCAGCCCAGGTCCAGGTTACTGCACGCGGTTTAGGTGATGACCATGGCGAGATAAAACGTGTGGAGAAGCTGCGCTCCTTGGTCAAGTCTCTATCACCAGTCACAGCCCCACAGAATCTGACGCCGGTATGCCTCGGCGCCTCCAGTTATTACTTTCGTTCAGTGGGCATAGGCATACTGACAGATATTCAGTCGGCATATGCGGCCAGGAGACTGCTTGATGTCCTGGAGCAAGCAGAGTTCAGCACTCAAACAACACACGCAACCGTAGACAAAGCGACTCTCACCGACGAGCATGACTGGTCGACATTCCAGGACGACTGGTCAACCTATCAACAGGACTTGAAATGGTTGCTTATTAGCAAAGTTGCGGTTCAGACTTACGGTCTAATGCTCAATGAACTGTTAGACCAGGCCACAACATTGAGTGATAACATTTTGTACTGGGATGATGTACTGAGTTCGTTCCCCTCCATAGGACTATACTATGTCCAAACTTCTCCTCTTCGTGTTTGGGACTTCGCAAGAATATCGCTCAGCAGGAGTATCGTAAGTATACGTCAAACAAATACAGAGGATGAAAGTTGGAATAAGTACTGGAACATTGTTAAAAAGGCCGTAAATGTATTCACATCCAACAGCGGTATGTACTAGGCAGCATTTTGTGTCATTCCCTATGCATCGGCTGTGCTCAAGCCAGTTTTGTACGCCACTCAGAAAACCGCTAACGGCTCGTACAGTGATCGAGCTGCGAAAGAAGGTCTTGGATCCTCTTGCTAGGGCACGTCATGACGCTATTGAGAAGCGTTCCAACCTTCAAGCTAGAAGAGATATGCTCGGAATTGCACTAGGTTTACTCTTAGCAGACGGTTTCGTCAACGATGCTCTACATTCCGATGTATTCGTCTCCAAACTTGACGATTATCCCCAACGATGGAAAGGCACGGTTGCAAAAAACATCGGCTGTATGGATGCTGTCCTCTATGGTCTCACCACCCCTAAAATGGAGGCCAAAGATACCTTGGATATGTTGACTGTGGTGAAAAGCAATGACATTTACTACCGCAACTCCGCAAAACATAATGGCGAATGGATCGCCGAGAATGTGGCACCATCTGATCTAAGTACTCGCATCCGCACTTTACTAGGAGAGAGGCTGCCGAAGCTCGTATTAGTTTCATCGCAGAACATTAAAGAGCATGGCCGCCCTCCACGAATAGTCCGTTATTGGCTTCCCGCCACGATAATGCTGCTTTCTTCTACAACTGTGCTTCGCATCATTACCAATCGTAGAGCCGAGCTCGTGACGTGGCTACAAGAATTTGGCGCCACAATCAGGGACTTCTGGTCCAATTGGGTTATTGAGCCCACAAAGAAGGTAATTGGAACGATCCGGCACGACGAAGGGAGTGAAGTGTCCCTCATGAGCAAGAAGAGTCTGGAAGGAGATCGAGCCAGTCTGGAGAGGATGGTAGTTGACTTCGCGGTTGACAAACCGGAAGGTCCGCCCTTGACGGATATAGAAGTTGCAGAAATTCGAGCCAGGGTAAGGGAAGGGGACATTACCCCTGTTCTTAGGGCATATGAAAGAGACCTGCGGGAGCCGTTCATTGGGACTATCCGTGGCAACCTCATCAGAGCACTCCTTATCCAGATTCAGAAGACAAAGGTGGACGTGGAGGTGGCCATGGGAGGCATCGACTCTTTATTGAAAAGTCAAGAATTAGTCTTTGGGTGCGCCAGGTTATCACTTACTTTCTCCGGGAACAACTGCTGATTTTGTCAGGCTTGTCGGTCTCACGCCTGGTCTGCTGATCAGTGTTGGTGTACTGCGATGGATGCAGGGTGCGCTCAGCAACCGCAAAGGTCTGAGGCGAGGGAAAAGGAAAGGATATATACTTCGATTATTACGGTAAATACATTCGTTCTATGTTTATTAAGGGAACCATTTGCTAAAACCTTCTCCTAATGCCGCGCTGCTAATTACGTCTCAGAAACATTGACCGTATACTCACCTCCGCGGAGCTGTGGAGGCTGGGTGAAGAAAGCAAAAGCGACGAACGCCCTCCAAAATGCATATCCTACAGAGACCAGGGCTTACTACTCTGTGAAATAAATGCGCTCCGGGAGGGCGCCAGCAGGATTCTCCCATCCCAAGCGCTCCGGGAATTCACGTCCGATGTGGACCAGCTTACGGATATCAAAATTGGGGTGGTGAGGCAGCAGAGAGTTGCAGATAGGCTTCGGTGGGCTTATGCGAAGTGGTTTTAAGGAGTTGCGGAATGGTCCTTAAGCATAGCATTGGCGTTTTGATACAAGTTACTCTCTTCTTATTAAATCTCATACTCATAGTCTGGCCTGTTAAATCATGAAAGGTTTTATTACAGTTGCACTGCCGTTTGAGAAGGCGCGTTGCGCACCACGGATGGAGGTGACTTGGCATGTGCCGTTAAAGCCACGCACCGCCACGCTGCGCCACGATCCCGTAACCGTCCGTGAACGTGCATCTTCGGAAGCACTTGATGTGACTTGCCTCTTACAACAAACAAAATCACAGAAGACGCCGCGATAACTTTTCATAAGCGGCCATTCCGGTCATCGCGTGAGAGCCTCCTCACATCCGTCTGCAACATCATAAACTCAAATTCCGCACACTCTTCGAGCGAGCCTGCACACACCGGTATCAACAGGCAACAAGGACTCGGTCAGCTTTGCGCACTGCCAGACGCATAGCCCATTGCACCACCCACAGCAAGCCTAGCCAGCCATGGCTGGAGCAAGAAACTATGACTTCCTCGTACGTCCTTAACCAAGCCCTCTACAAACTTCACCCACCACCATCTCAACAACAACCGGCCTTCCCCGTCCAACGTTCACAACACCAACTAACCCCCTCCCCACACAGATCAAACTCCTCCTAATCGGCGACTCGGGCGTCGGCAAATCCTGCTGCCTGCTCCGCTTCAGCGAAGACTCCTTCACGCCCTCATTCATCACGACCATCGGCATCGACTTCAAGATCCGCACCATCGAGCTCGACGGCAAGCGCGTGAAGCTGCAGATATGGGACACGGCGGGGCAGGAGCGCTTCCGCACGATCACGACGGCGTATTATCGGGGCGCGATGGGGATTTTGCTGGTTTATGACGTTACGGATGAGAGGAGTTTTAACAGTATGTTCTTGGGTGCTTTCCCTTTACTGTGCGATATTGGGCGGTTAATCGAGATTGACAAGGCAGAACCTCCAAGCATAAAATAAAGAGTTGCTTTTCATAAGGCTCTGGATCCGAGCATGGGCTAACACATCCGTTTCCTTCTCTAGACATACGCACCTGGTTCGCCAACGTAGAACAACACGCCACCGAAGGCGTCAACAAGATCCTCATAGGCAACAAATGCGACTGGGAAGAGAAGCGCGCCGTCTCGACAGAGCGGGGTCAAGCTCTAGCAGACGAACTCGGCATCCCGTTCATGGAAGTCAGCGCGAAAGCGAATATAAACGTCGAGAAGGCGTTTTACCAGCTAGCGGCGGATATCAAGAAGAGGATCGTGGATTCGGCGCAGGGACAGGGGCAAGTGAGCGCGGCGAGTCAGGGTGGTAGGGTCGGCGTGGATGTGGGGGAGCAGAGTGGTGGGG